>CANYBF010187445.1:0-18114 GCA_948192965.1 Dalechampia spathulata
AACCTCTACTTTCATATAAAATATCATGTTTAATATCTATAATCATCTCATTTCACTTATCAATTCCATTCTAAAGCATCTTTTGGACCACATTTCATAAGCATATTAAATCATACTTTCCATGCACCATTCATTCTCATGTATAAAATGCAAACTTGTAAAGATGCTAATAATGTGGATGTGACAGTATTCCATGCATTTTCCATTATCTCATGCATTATACTCATAATGTCACATACTTAGCATTATTCATTCATTTTAGTCATACTTTTCATTTATATACATAATACTTTAGTTTTAGACATATGTTATTTTTGTTATCCATCCTTAGTTTAGAATTGGATGCATTCTAATACCATGTTGCATGTTTAATAGTAATTGGCATTCATTTCATGCATTAGAACATTAGTTTTTAGGTCCACGAGTCATATTTAGGTTACCACGACTCATGCTAGGCATGTTAGGATAGAAGTTTTTCATGTTACTAAGTCACACGACTCATGTTTGATAAACATTAGTTATGTCCATCATGTATCTCATTGTAAAGTCCATTTTCATACATGATCAAGTCACACATGACTTATGTTCAAGGGAACATGAGTCGTGTTCCTCCCGTTTCCCTTTTTTGGACTTCAATTGCATTGGCCAAGCTTCATATGAGTTGTTCCTTGCTAAACATGACTTATGTAGCTCTTTTTAGCCATAATTTCACCTCCTTTTATTAGCCATTCGATCATGAAAATATAGGGTTAAGATGCATTCATGTTTTTAGTCAGTTTTAAAGAGATTTTAAGCCTACAGAACATATGAATTTGAGAGAGAGCAATAGAGAGAAAATTTTAATCAAGGTTTTAGATGTTTGAGAGGAAACAAGGCACCTTTGAGTGTGGAGTTTTCTAATCTTCTCTTTTTATTATGTTCTCCTTGTGATAGACCTTCATCAAGATATTGAGAAAATGACTAGATTGGGTGGGGAAGGAAGAGTAGAAGATAGAGTAGTAGCAGAATTGTTCAAGTTTCCTTTTACTTCATCTTCTTCTATTTTAGGTTTAAACTCTTTATGATTGTAATTTCTTCAATTATGATATTCTTACACTTGATTTACTTTCTAGTTATGGTTTAATAGTAATTTTAAGGTATGGATGTTATGTGAACAAATTCATTCTTATCTATTAGTAATTTGATGTTTATCCACGTTCTTAAATTATGTTTATTGCCAATTTGTTTAATTATTAAGAATGAGCCCTTTTAACATGCAAACATTAATTAGTTCTATTAATCACTTTGAAAGAATGATTAACCTTATTAAATGAACTTAAGAATATCAAATTGTTACTGCCAAGACATAAGGGTTAATTAATTTTGAGGTATGAGATGTGGAAATTAAATTTAATCACTAGAATTAATCTGTGAGTCACGAAAGTAGGATGTTAGCTCAATTCTGGTAGGTAAAATCTCTTTTGATAGAAAGAACTTGACATTAACACACCACTTTGAAGTTGGTAATCAGATTATTAATGGAATATTTTGTTATTGTTCATATTCATCCATCCCTATGGTTAGTTGTACATTATGTATATTATGCTAATTAGTTAACGGTATTAGTTGATTAAATAAACTACATCTTATAATTAGATGTTGAATTACCTAAATAATTGATGAAATCGATAACTAATACTTGACTACTTTTGGTTCTAGTGAACAATACCCTTATACTGCAGTTACAATCTGTACTCTTGTGATGACATGATTATATAATAAGTATTATAAATTTAAAACTTGTTGAATCATTATGCACTCTTATTTAAATCATTTTATACACCAACATGTACCTTTGATGAGATATTATTATTATTATTATTATTATTATTATTATTATTATTATTATTATTATTATTATTATTAGATGAATAATATATTGATTTTATTCTATTATTTAGATAATTAAATTATTAATAGTAAACTAATACTCTATGTAATAATTAATAAAAACAATATAGCTCATCAAGTAGTCAATGAGATGTCACTTTGACTCACATCTCATCTTATATATCATACCTAATGGGATGGCAATTCAACTGACATCTCATCTTATGTATCACACCTTCTCTATTCAATTTTACCATATCATATGGGCTATTGATATGATATATTTTAGAAATTTTTTATAAAAATATAGAAAAAACTTTTAAAAATTATGGAAGAAAGATGGTGTTTTTTACAAAAATACAAAATTTACAAAATTATTTTTAAAAATATGAATTTTTTTTAAAATCATAAAAAAAGGTATCATATACATATAATATACTTACCATTTTAGTATATATTAAGTATTTGATATATATATTTTTAAGTATTTGATACCAAAATTTTAAATTATTTTTTTTGTATTAATTTAGAATAATGTACTTTTTATATTTTGAAAATTTTTAATTTTAAAACATATTCTTATAGAAAATAGTGTATTATATTATAAAAATATAAAAATATAAAAAAAGAAAAAATTGTATTTTTAAAAATAAAAAAAAGTTAAAAGAATAAAATTGAAAAGAAAAAAAACTTAAAAAGTCACTTTTACAAATAGTGTGTATGCACAAAAGCCTATATCCCTGTAATTATCCCTATATTTTAAGACTCTTTGAAACAATTGATTTCTGTCTACTTTTGAATTTTGTAGAATTTTTAGTTTGAAGATAGAAAAGGAAGATAAAAACCACATTTTTACTAGATTTTGAAAATATCATATACTTATACCTCTGATTGTAGGCATAAGAAAAACGAATTTTGACATATTTTGGACTTATGAGATTTGAAGTTTAAAATTCATATTTTTGGTTTAAGAAGCAAATTCAATTATTGTTTAGCGAAATTATCTTAGAAGATTTTTTTTTATTATTTTTGATCTAAGGGAGAATGGTTTCCATTAAGAGACTAGATATAAAATTATTAGTTTTGCCAATTTTATTAAAGAGAAGAATTTCCTTCATTTCATTTTTATGTTCAAGCCAATGATAAAAAGCTAAAATTTTATTATTCTCAATTGAAAACAATACAAAAGTTCTTTGTTTATGACATGTGAGATCTAAGTGTTTTTAATTTCTTAAACATCTTATTATTTACTTTAATCCTAGGAATAAAAAATCACTATAATTATTGAAGGGTTTGTTGCACATGTTCATGAATTATAAAACGCCATACAAGTTGCTAGATCTGACATTATTTTTCTAATTTGTAATTGATGGTAACTTAAGGAATTATTATTCTTAAATAAGAGTTTCAGTTTTTTCATGAATTATCAGGATCTAGCTTAAATAATATAAGCATTTTGGTTATTAATTAGAATCAAATTCCTTTTAATTCTTTGTGTGGTTGCTTCATTGAGTTGTGAGAAACATTCTCAACATATATATTCAGTAATAAAGCTTCCTCTTGGCTACTTAAATATTATGAAGGAATTGGTTGGTGAGAAACTTCTTCTATAACTAGAACTGATTTAGTAAGTATTGTAAAGACTATCATTGAATCAATGAACATGTAATAAATAAGAACCGATGTTTTTTTAGGGTGGAAGACTTAAATTATCTGAATATTTTTTGAATAATTTCTCATTTATTTTATTTTAAAAATTCACTATTTTCAAAATATCTCAATTGAAAGATTATCAATTCTGACTCTTAGTATAGCAATATAAGGCGGGAAAATATGTTAGTATTTAGACAAATCCAATAATGTGATAAGACATAGATCCATGTAGCATGCAAACAAAGGACCTAGTTTTGGAATGTTGCTATAACTAGCTACATAGGCTTTAGTCCATTAAAAATAGGCTAAAATCTCTTGTCACATTGTTCACAAGGTAGCGAGTGATGAAGGCAGACTTGCTTTCTCTAAGAGTTGAATGGAATCCAAGGTATTCACTCACCCATAATTATCAATTGACTCGAGATAAAAGGTGGCGTGGAGAGGTAAATGGTGTACGCAATAACCCGAATAGAATGGGTTCTCTATGTGATCGAACATTTTTCCATTTACTATCAAATTAATTCTATAAGAAATCAAATATTAATTTATTGGATTTGAAGCTCAACAACAATCATTTTGACTAACGTTCAAAAAAGTCAATTTATCCTAAATTCATAAATAATTTAATTTTTATATTAAACTGAATTTTTTTTTTAATTTTTACATCAAATTTTAAAAAAACCCGCTTGAGGCAACTGCCTTCCATGTCCTGCAATCATCAAATGAAATTATAAAGAGATTATTCAAAGATTATTATTCTGGAAGAGCAGAAAGGAGAGTGGAAAGAATTCTTTAACCAAATTTTGTAGTCAAAATCAAGAACCTCAAAGAGAAAAATGGAAAGCATATAAAATATAATTTGTTTAATAATATTATAAAGAAAATGAACAAATTATGTTGATGGGTTGACCAGCAAATTCGATGAAATTCCGTTAGGTACAACATTGCTTTTGACCTTGGAAATTCAATGGTCCTGTTTCACATGTGTCAAAGTCAGAGTTGATCGGCCTGTTCTGGTTTTCTTTATTGTGTATCGCACCCCGTGGAAAAACTGATTGATAACGTTTTACGATTATTCTCTGTTATAACGTTCAACTATCCTTTCTAGTTAAGGGGAAAAAATGACTAACAGAATGACCCGAGATGTTGCAGCAATGTTCTTGTTTTTTATTCTTTTCAGTTCTGTAATTTCCAAATCTACATCCCAGAAAAATATTTCCAATGTTAGGCTAGGTTCATCTCTTACTCCCACTAATATCTCATATTGGTCCTCAAATTCTCGCCATTTTGCTTTTGGCTTTTATCAAAATGGGCATGGTTACCATGTAGGCATCTGGATGCCGAAAGTCCAGCAGAAAACTGTTATATGGACAGCAAACAGGGACGATCCACCTCTGCCCGCTAATGTTTCTTTGATATTGGATGGTGAAGGCAGACTTATCCTGGAAAAGGGTCCAGGCGAGCAGATACAGATTGTAAAAACCTCCGAACCTGCTTCTTCAGCATCCATGCTCAACTCTGGGAACTTTGTACTCTACAACTCGGACAAAAATATTATATGGCAGACGTTTGATGTTCCAACAGACACTATTTTACCAGGGCAGAGCCTGTTTGCAGGGGAACAGTTATTGTCTAGCTTTTCCAACGAAAATCATACAAGTGGAAGGTATGGGATCCAGATGAGAAGAAACGGAAACCTGGTAATGTTCTCGGCTGACTATCCATTTAAAAGTAACTATTTCTACTGGAGGTCGGGTACAAAAAACGCAGGAAATAATGTGAATCTGAATCTCAATGTCAGTGGTGAGCTGTACTTGCTGGATACCAACGGTGTCAAAATATGGTCTCCGAATAACGGGAGAAACATATCTGGAAAAGCCTTTTATCGTGCATCCATGGACCCAGATGGAATATTCAGATTGTATTCGCATGATTTGGTTCAACATGGTAATTGGTCAATCGAACAGCAGATTCCTGCTAGCAGTTGTGATCCCATCGGCTTATGCGGCAGTAATTCATATTGTACTCTCGTGAATCAAGAGCCGTCATGTGACTGCCTTCCTGGTCTTAGTTTTATTGACCGGAGCCAGAGGAACTTGGGTTGCCAGCAGAGTTCTAGTTCAGATGATTGTCAAGAAAGGAATTTTACAATAGAGGAATTGGATGGTGTCCAATGGCAAGCCAGCGAACCATATACTGTTCTTCAGTCTAGCTCAAAACAGCAGTGTAAAGAGGAATGCTCGAGAGATTGTAATTGCAAAGCTGCAGTATACAGGGATCAGAAATGCAGAAAGCTGAAACTTCCATTAAGATTTGGGAAAGTCAAGCAAAATGAACCAGGGACAACTTTTATCAAGACAACCAATGGCAGTCTTGAAACAAAAATAGATGCCGGAGATGGAGAGAAAGAGGGCCTCCTCATAACATGTATTGTAGTCTCAACTTTTGCATTTCTGGTTCTGGCAATCTTTGGCATTCTGTTCTATCGATACCGTGCATCGAACTGTAAAATGATTTGCAGTCAGGGAAATGAAGAACTGTTCGAAGATGTTATCTTGCGCTCATTCACGTATGAAGAGCTTAAAGAAGCTACAGAAGATTTCAAAGATATAATAGGAAGAGGAGGTTTTGGGACAGTTTATAGAGGAGTCATAGCAAATGGGAAGAGAATTGTGGCAATTAAGAGGCTGCATAAGGTGCTGGCTGAAGGTGAAAAGGAATTTCGGAATGAGATGAATATAATTGGGAGAACCCATCACAAGAATCTTGTTCGATTGTTCGGTTACTGTCGTGATGAAACTAACATGCTTTTGGTATACGAGTACATGAGCAATGGTTCACTTGCTGATTTTGTCTTCGGGACTGAGGAGCAGCCAGTATGGGAAGCAAGAGTTAGTATAGCATTAAACATAGCTCGAGGCATTGTGTATTTGCATGAAGAGTGTGACACCCAGATCATCCATTGCGACATCAAACCAGAAAATATACTCATGGACGAGAAAAGTTGGGCCAAAATCGCAGATTTTGGTTTGTCAAAGCTGCTAATGCCCAACCAATCCAGAACATTTACAATAATGAGAGGAACAAGAGGATATCTTGCACCAGAGTGGCACAGCAACTTGCCAATTACCGTCAAAGTTGATGTTTATAGCTTTGGAATCATGTTAATGGAGATCATATGTTGCCGAAGGAATGTGGAGATGGAAGTTCCAGATGATGAAGTTGTCCTTGCAAACTGGGTCTACGATTGCTACGGGGCTAAAGAGCTAGGGAAGTTAATCCAGGAAGAAGAGGTGGAGGAGAATGAACTAGAGAGGATGGTTCGGATCGCACTTTGGTGCATCCAGGATGAGCCATCAACAAGACCATCGATGAAACAGGTGATACTAATGCTAGAAGGAATAATAGACGTAGCAGAACCGCCTGCTGCTCCTACCTTTTCAAGTTCATGGTAGCTGTAATGACGATCGCACCCAATTGGCAAAGAACTCGAAGGCCCAAGATCCTTCAAGGTTATCTTGGAGGTTTAACTGCTCATGTGTATTCAGTTGTAATGGTTGTAGCACAAAGTCTACGGAGCGCAACTAGATCATTAATTTTACCAGATAGTACGATTGAATGAGAAGAAAGACGACCTTATGCGGGTTCTCTACCCCAGCAATAGACGACCTTATGCGGGTTCTCTACCCCAGCAATAGAATTATGGTCTGGCAAGGAAAATTTTATGCAGTTGGAAACCTTGTATATTTAGTCTAGTAAAAAACATGACATATTTCGGTTGTGTTCCGCTCTATTTTGAGACAGAAAATGTTGTAAAACAACTTGTATTATTGGAAACTGTACGATGCGAAGAAGCTTAGGTATTTTTTTTTATTTTATCATTCGGGAAAATGATGCTATTCTTGCATTAACGAATTCATCCAAATCCCTGTATATAAAATTTGCTGGTAACAATGAACTAGGCAAAGTTTGCGGCAAAATAAGGGTGAGATATTATTATAACTGCTAGACGTGATAGATCTTGAACCTTCTAAATGAAATCTTTAAATCTTCTTGCGTGAACTTTATATTTAGCTCAATTTTTGATTACAATGCTTAAAAGAAAAGAAAAGAAAAGAAAATCATGGGAGCGAGGGGAATGCCCCTTCCTCGAAATATGTAAATGTAAAAATCTCTCTTAAAATTACCCTATTTGATGACCATTGTGCTTGTGCACGGCCGGCCAGACTGCTGGTGCCGTGTCAGGCCCATGTATTGTGTATTGGACTTCAGAAAATGAGCCAGCCTATAACTAAACGGCCTGGGCTTAGAAATTAGGTTATCAGAGGCTAAATTAAAAATACCATGTCAAAAACAAAATTTTTTAATTTTGTAAACCTTTATTTTTTTTTTAAAACAAATACCAGTTTTTTTTAGTAAATGTTATATCATGATAAAAAAAAAATATAAAGTAAAAATTTCATGAGATTTTGAAAAGCAAATAAAATCTTATTCAAATATAACTACCTAAAACAAATATTTATTGTAAACTCCTATTCAAATATAACAACTTAAAAATTTCATAAGATTTTAGATTTATTATTTTTTATAAAAATATTTATTAATAATAAAAATATTTTTATTTTTTAATAATAAATAATATTTTGTAGTTTTTTTATTTTGATATTTTTGATATTTTTATTTTTTAATATATAATATATTACTTCCTATAAAAATATTTTTTAAAATTAAAAATTATTAAAATATAAAAGTATATTTTTTTAAATTAATATTTTGAAAATTATAATTTACAATTTTGATTTCCAAATATACGTTTCAAATCCTTCCAATACGTATTACATCCATGATACCTTTTTCAAAAAGTTCAAATTTTTTAAATAATTTTTTAAATTTCATATTTTTGAAAATATATATTTTTATATTTTCATAATTTTTGGTAGATTTTACTATATTTTTTGTAAAAAAACCATATTAAAAATTATGATTAAAACATTTTTCAAAATATGTATATACATAAATACTATACGACTATTATATAATAAGTATATAATAAAGATATAAAAAGTATATAACAGGTTTACAAAAAGTTTACAAAATTATATTTTTTCCTACTTAAAATATTTGTAGTTCATTTTTTCTATCAATTTATTGTCATTTTAAAAAAGATATGATGCTTTTGTAAAAAAGAAAAATAGTATGATTATGGTTAGAAAAAAGACATAATCAATCTCTCCAATTTGTATGAATTCATCATTTAGCCTCCCATAATTGAAATGACGTAAATAAACATTTCAATTTGTATGAAATTTGTTGTCCATTAAAAGAAATCAATAAATTTTAATTATAACGTTATTTGAAATAAAAAAAACATGAGAAAATGTCACATCCACGTGAGTGACGTGTCTGGTATACGTATAGAGGTCTGTATGTGTATGTGTTTTACTATATAATGTTGTATTGTTTATGATGTATTCTTGGTTTTGATAGTATGTATGTATGTATGCATGTATGTAGGTATATATGGATGTGTGATACTGATGGTGGTGTTGTTTGTGATGCTGTCGCCTTATTGGGAAGCGTGACTTCTTAGTTGGATAGGGGACGGCTATTTAGTTGTGTTTAGGTTGAGTTTGGAGTGTTTTTAGCAGGTACCGGGAGAATAAGGATCTAAATGGGGGATGTCCTGATTTTTATGAAGCAGTACGGGCATACGGATATCCGTACGGGCGTACCAAGCTGGAGAGATAAGGGGTTTGGAGTTCCTGGAGACGGTACGAGTGCACCAATCAATTGCACGATCGTATCGTTGCTCGCAGGAAAATAGGTTTGTCATGAATTTTGAGGTGGTACGGGCATTCCAAGAGGGGTACAGGCATACCATTGCTTGTAGGGAAATCAAGGCATCAGGACTTTTATTTTGGTACGGGCATACGGAATTTGGTACGGCCGTACGCGACTTAAAAGTGACTTTTTAAAAGGATAAACTTGGACTTTTCCTATTCAAAAACCCTTCTGAACTCTTCTAAACCCTTCCTTACTCAATATAACATTAGAAGTTAGTTTGCTTGCTATTTTTACCGCGTGAGAGCTTGTAGCAACGAGTTTAGTGATTGGTCTACAGATTTAGACGCTAGAAGTAGCTTCCTACAGGTTTGTGCTAGCTTATGCCAGATGTTTTCTTTACTTTTTCTTGTGCTTCTAGGCCAAGTATGGCCAAGGAATTGATGCTTGGGGATTAAATTGCCATATATGTCTATGTGGTTGTGCTATGAGCTTGATGATTGCTTAGTACGGTATGCTCTGCTTATTATATCTCGTTATATTGTTGAGTATAGGCATAAACACAACATGAGGGGTTGTAAATGAAAGAAAAGAGCGAGAGGTAATAGGAAAAAGACATGTTGGGTCATATTTTACAAGATTCCATAATGGAATTGTATATTATATTGCCTCTTACGGGAGTTGAGTCTCGAGACATAGTGGAGAAAGGGGTTTAAAGACCTAGATAACAGTTGCCCTCCTTCGGGAGTTGAGTACCGGTACATACAGGGACCCAGCATGGTAGGAAATTGTGCACAATATAGAGAAAAGAGAGTAAGGGGTATTGTCAGAAAAGAAAAGAAAGAGAGAAAGGGGTGCAAGCATGACATTGCATTTTATTATCTGGCTTGTGTATGTTTGTATGTATGATGATGTATTATGTAATTGTATGTTAACTAGCACCACTGAATTTTATACTCAGTGTTTGTCATTTAATGGACGCAGGTTCTGAGCCTACTATTGAGGGTCCCGAGCAGTGACTGCACGTGTCAACAGAGAGGCGGATTAGGACACAATTCAATTCTCGAGGTGGTCTTGGGACAGCCACACATGCTCCATTTTTGTTTAGCCTGTTGTTATTTTGTAGCTTGTACATATCCTATTGGCAGTAGTCATATGTATTTTGGTGGTGATTTGTACAGATGAGGTAGCCAGAACCCTTGTATGTTAATGAATATATTTTTATATATAAGAGACTTATTCATTCAATTGAATGTATGTTAAGACTTCCAGATTCTATATTAGTGCGCTGCAACTTTAGTACCACCATTATACGTGAGGTCCCCATATGATATTTGTATATGTATTACGTATCCCTTGTAGTGTATATAGCGGTTTTCTGTATGGGAGATCGTTGTATACTACGGGAGCATGTTACTCCAGGTATGGGCTAAGTGTGACAGAAAAAAGGGAATATGATGAGATATTGATGAAAAATGTGTATTTTTAAAAAAAGTTCAAAATGTTGTAGTTTTAAAAAAAATTAGGTAGATTTGAAAAAAAAGTTTTTGACCTTAAATTTTTAAAAATACAAAATAAAATTTTATGTATTTTTGTAAATATCCTAAGGCTAAACGGACGATTGCATTCCAACTAGCATCATTGCATTTAGATTTCTCATGAATGAAACTAGAGTTTTCTTATACAGGATTGTAGACTAAGAAATGATTGTGTCTTCATAGATATTGGTCTATTTTCCCTTTTTATGGCCTCTTCGATCACTATCTACAAAACTGAAATTCAATGTTTAGTTACTTTGTAAGAAAATAACAAATCCCAAAATGTTTTTATGTCCTCTTTGTCTAGCAACAAAAAGGAATAGCATCATGACTATTAAAGCAATTGATAGAGTAAGGGATTCCTAAACTATCTCCAATAAATTATTTTAAATATTTACTATTTAATAATTTTTTGAATACTAATGTAAATGTATGACTATCATCAATGTATCATGAGATATGTATGAATTATTTTAAAATTTTTCAAAACAAAATTGAAATTTAATTAGTTCAATACCATTTGTCCCATATCTCTTAATACTCATGTTTCTCTCTTGAAAATCATAATATAGTTAATTTTTTAAAAGATTGTAATTCTCATCCATTTAGATTTTATGAGGAATGAGGTTTACATTATGTAGGATCAATAACACGATATGATTATTAGATGTACAATAAGATAAAACATGTTAATTTTAACATAATTAATGAATGAATACGTAATCTAATTAACTTAAAAATAAATAAGTTGACCTATAAATAAATAGGCAATAGATCAATAATAATTTTATCCAACTTATCCAAGATCTACTTTATCTTGTTTAAAATGGGATGAGTAATATTTATTTCATTGAATTTTAGGTTAGATTTTCATTATTATTTTATTTTTATTTTAAGATCGAATCATACATGAATAATGCATCATCCCAACTTGGATTCAAGATATTTAAATTATATTTTTTTAAATTGAATTTAAGTTAATGACTAATTAATAGAATTTGAGAATTTTTTATTATTTTTAAACAATATTTTATTATTACTTATGAATTTTAACCTACATATATATGACTTATTTAGATAAATTTCAACAATAACTCTTTCTCTTCATAGAAAACAGGGACAATGAGTAGAAAGGGTGATTCATATCCTTATTAACATAATCAATTGATTTTGATAAATGTTCAAATTTATTTGAGAAACCTTTGTAATCATTTGAATCCTACCAATCTCGAATCTAAATTGATGAATATCTTGTATAGAATCATCTTTTATAATGACTCTTCTACTTAAATATGTAACATCTTAAACTAATGCTTCCATTTTTATGTAACCAAATCACATGTGTATGAATTGATTATTTAATTCTTTATACTTAAAAAATAATGTTAGATAGATCATTCAATTCATTTTTTCTTTACATTTGGATCCTTTCAAACATAATTATTTTCTCTATTTGGTTTATGCATTACAATCATGGTAATGTGCAATTAGATGAATCAATAACCCCTTCTACTTATTAAAACTAGTTCTTTTCCCCTATATACCAATCAACATATTCATCATACAACTAAAACTTGATTAATTGGTCCAATACATATTTGTGTTCTTAAAATTTACCATTTCAGATATTTACACACTTTAATTTTTACTTTGACTATTCAAACATCTGAAATTATCAATTTTGTAATATGTACACATTTAATCAAGAAACTAATATTCATATGACACAATTAGTTAAAAAATTGATCTAGCTTGATTTAAAAAAGTATAATGTAGTGACTACCTCACTTGTCATTGTTATCTCTTAGATCTAAGTAATCTAGATTTTTTAATTTATTACCAAATTTACTTCCAACTCATAATCAATTTCCTATTGCTATTACATAAAAACTTTTCAATGTCATCCATATAAAAATTCATCATCAATCCATATTTAGTTTCAGAAGTTATAAGAACCATCTTTTTGAGCTCATGGATTATCAATAATCCTTCCTTTTCATTTTCCATAATTTATGTTATTCTACCATTGTCTAGTTTTGGAGTCGGTTAATTTGCAAGAGTTAATTAGTTCTTATATCATTCATGTTAGTGACTAAAACATGAAAATTTAAAGTCATCAATATACATTTCACACCTTGGCTCTATCAATATGACATGTTCTTATCATTCATTTATCAAACTTTGATTATCATTATCGAAATCCAGTGTATGTCTTACAATGACTAATTTGTAAAATCCAAAATTTATAACAAAATCAATTAAGTTCTAAATCAAAAATTCAAATTTTGATCATGATAAATAAGTAAAATGTTTACATAATAAAACTTTATAAATATTGTAAACATGAAATTTGTATAAGCTGGTAAAAACCTGAGAAACATATATTATTGATAAATGAAAATATTTTAAATATAAAAATTTAAATGCTACATCATCAAATTAATTAAAACTTGCAAACATTAAGAGTATAAAATATATAGTATCAACAATAAGAATTATGTCACACCCTGACTAGGTGTGTCTTGCTCCCGTAGAATAGCTAATGACTCTCTAAAAGAAAATCATTAGCTACCTTACAAGGGATGAACCTTCCTTTTATATAATCGTGGATGTGGTACTAGTAATCAATGATAAACTTGTGGAATAAGTAAAAGGAACATTTCAAGACACATATATTACATTTACTGCCTTAAGAAAATAAATACAACGTAAAACTAATCTAAGTCCTTGCCCTCAGAAGACTCTTGCTGAATGGCTGCTTTGGGTTCCATGTTCTTCACTCAGCTGCTAACCTGCGTCCATCAAATGATGAATGTTGAGTATATCACTTAGTGGTGCTGTAATCCTAAACAAGCAACAATGTACAAATAGATGACGTAAGCCAAACCTTTTTATCATATCATAAACAAGCATTACCTGCAACATGTATACCTCTGTGCATGTCCGCTATCAAACTATACTTAGGTCACAAGCCATTCTTAGTGATCCTATATCATATCATTATCATTTACAACACAACTCATGCAACATAACTTATATTTCCTATCATATTACATACGATGTCACATATATACCATTTCATATATATACCATTTCACATGTGAACATACGACATCCATATCACATAGATACCAGAACATGTATTCATGTATGTTCATATATTCATCTCACGCATATTCATGTTGTAATGCAATATGGTATATCCAGTGAAGAATCATTTGTATTTATTCATCTTTCATCACATTAGTACAATGAGGATACCATCATCTTTGGCATACCTCCTTTCTGTAACATTCTTTATCACAATCATTAGATGTCTATAATTCATTCATATTTGTACACTTGGTGCTTTATTCATCTTTTCCCTTGCATTTTCATGACATGTGAATGATAATGATAATGTATGAGGATGCATTTATGCTATGCATCCGCCCTCTTGTTTTCCTATAACATAAGATTTCTTTTCTTTCTTTTATAATTGTGCACAATCTCTCTCATATTGGGTCCCTGTATGTACAGGTACTCATCTCCCAAAGGAAGGGATTTAACTATGTGGTTCTGTGAACCCATCATTTTTTAACTGTATGTCTCGAGACTCATCTCCCATAGGGAGGGCATTAAACTGTATGATTCCTCAAAGGAATCCATCATCTGTATGACCCAGTATGGTATGAGCATATAGCTCTTCTTTTCCTTTCCTCCTTCCTTCTCTCTCTATGCATGCCATGAATGTATCCTTATATCTACATGATTCATGACATGATATTCATGCAATATTTCATGGTGCTATAGCGAATAGGTATAATTAAACATCCAGATGATATAAGTCATCATCCACATCATTCACATAAGTCATATAGTTCATCATACACATAATTAACACATATTCCTCATTTATATCATAGTTCATCAATCATTTCAATCACCTACGTTCATATACACATCTTTATCCATCACACATATATTTTTCCTATCCATACATACATTTCATTCCTTTATCCTTCTATCTCCTAAGATCGTTACTCACACGGAAGCTTATCCTGTAGATTCACAAGAACATAAGCATATAGACACAAACTAATAGCAATAAGGTAAGTTCATACTTACCTATTGATGATTCCCTAATGAAACATCTATCATATGAAGCACTAACCTGTGGTCGTGATATGCCTATCACATGCTCGTAGTCCCTCCATAGACTCCCTCTAGCCTTAGCCTTTAAATCTTGAGTTGTGTCTCCTCTTAATCCTAAAACCCTAATATTTAAGAGAGTTTTGAAGAGTTTATTTTAAGAAAAGTGTGCATACTTATCCATGTCAACCCTTTTTAAAAAGTTCATAATTAGTCGCGTATGGCTGTACCAAATCCGGTATGCCCGTACCAAACGACATCTACTGATACCCTATTTTCCTGCGAGCACTGGTATGCCTGTACCCCTATTTGGTACGCCCGTACCACCTCAATTTTCCAGACAAGCTACATTACCTGCGAGTAACGGTACGGCCGTACAACCCAATGGTACACCCGTACATAACCAGGAACACAATACCACTCATCTCTTATGACTGGTACGTTCGTACAGAAACTTGTACGCCCGTACCGCAACCTAGCCTACATGCCACAAACCATTCCAAAGTTAATCCCAGGGTTCCTAAACCAGAACTCAATCACAATACACTTCTAAAATATTAATCCTCATACTTTTTTCTCCCTCTACCTATCATTCTATCACTTGCACATTCACATTCCATCATACATAATCAAGAATCCAACCTCATTCCATAACTGTCAATCAAACAAGCATATACATATACGTATGCATGTACATATGTATGTACATATAAATCCTATCATTCTACATACAATAGTGCAATACACTAATAGGGTCATTATGGGTGTGACAATTCTCTCCCCCTTAAAAAGAATTTCATCCCCGAAATTTGATCATAAATCATTCACGTTTAAAGCAACTTGAGAAATTAAAACCAATCTCTATCATGCATCTATCGCATTACCATAGTTCATCATATATTCACACAACATACATAGTCAACACCATCAAGAAATTTAATCTCTTTCCATAGTCATCAATCAAATAGACATGGGCCTATACAGATGCATATAAAGCCTTTCATTCAGCTATCATTTTACATGCATACAATGCAACACGCAACGGGTGTACTACTGTGAATGTGATATCTCAGATATCTATGCATTTATATTATTTTGAATATCTCTAAATAGTCAATGATATGATAACATTATAAATGATTCCTACGACATGCTTACCATTGAGCATAAGCTCGAATCTTTTCAAATAGCAATCATCATATAAAATCCTCATCATTACATAACATATTATCATCATGTATTTATAACCTCATCATATATATCATATCATCATCTTATCATTCTTCAATTAAATATCATCATAGCTTATCACCTTATCATTTACTTAAACATAATATACTATCACCATGTTTATATCACTATTTAATTTGCATGTGATAGATATCATCATCATCATCATCATTCATATAAATACATCAATTAAATGCCATCCTCAACACCATCATGTATATGTCATGGTATGTATGTCTTTAATGATCAATTTTGCATATGCACATTAGTGCTAAACATCATACCATATTGTGAGTTCCGGTTTCTGCCAGAGCCCAGAGCAAGGCTTGAGAAAGTCACGGACCGGGGATCGCACTTGGAGTGAAAGCATAGTCTTCCTAAGGGGTTCCCTTAGGGAATGATATGGACTCAAATGAGTCGCAAGGGAGTCGCCATCGGATGGTTCCGGATTGGTCCAACCGACCCATAGCATGAGTGCTAGTTAAACCTTTCAGAGATTGGGTTCAGGTGGTGGAGATCTATTCTATGAGTTTCCAAAATCTATTTTACCATTTTAGTTGGGATTAATTGTCCTAATCAGGCAAGCATGCGAGCGTAATTGTAAACATACAGCGTGTCATGTGAATAGGCGTTGCAAGGTTATACGTAAATGACATATAAAGCTATATGACATTTAGATGGCATGGCATATGCATGTCATGTGATATAGCGATAAAAGTAACATGGCATATGCATGTCATGTGAGATTGTATGACATATTATATGCATGACATGGCAACCTAATATGTAAGCACACATTATGGTAAATGGTGTATTACATTATGCGTTAACGATTTTAGATTTATTTTAGTATTAGACGTGTAGCGTACGCAATGCGTATGTGTGAGGAGTAGCACATCCCGGACGTGGGAGTACTGCATGCTGTTCGGCGTTAGATGCCATGGTGCTTGCTCCTGAGTGATTTAAACCATGGTTAACCTGCGGACCTAGAGAGATCGCGTCAAGAAATGCTATGGAGTCGCCACCCGTTCCACTTTACCAGCTCGATTGAGTGATTAAAATGAACCGAGAAATTAAACCCGAGCCTTCCTGTGTTGGAAAGCAGCCCGAATTTCTTCAGAGTTGGGTTCGAGATTTCAATTTTATTTATATTCATATTATTATATTCACTTTATCTGATTTTAATGAAAAGTCAAATCACATGCAATTTAGGTTGTAGTTGAATTAAGTCTAGTTTCATGGTAATAGGTAAATAGAGGCATTTAGCACGTATGAAAGCAGTAAAACAGGAATAAGGCAGGAATTAAAAGTAGAAATTAAAGGCAAGAAATAAATACGGGCATTTACGTACAACTCGCTCGAATGAAAAGCGATAAATAGGAAACAAAACTCGGGTATTTAATACAACCCGTCAAAACGAATAAAGAAAGCATAAAAAAATAGGGCCCGGAAAAAGCCTTAAAGTCCGTGTTCGCATGTTTTCCCGTGTTACGTCGAATTAGGGTTTCGTTTGAATCCTGAGTCTGAATACCGATCAATGCCCTAATCCCCCGTATCATTCCTTCAAAATCTCACAACAAACGCGTAAAAAGGAACAAATGCAAAATGCAAAATTGCAAACACGAAACGGGATCAAAACAAAGTCAAAAATGATTGACATCAAAAGTTAAAGTGAGAAATCTTACCTTTTGTTGATTCTCCTTTTGATCTTCAAGCTTCAATCCAATCCAAAGTCAAGGTAATCAACTAAAACTCACTAAAATCAAGTCAAAATTAACTAGATCTTTTAAATTTTAGTTGAAATTAAAAGCCAAGATTAAGTTTTAATTTCGTTGGATTAAGGCTGTTTAAATTTTTTTTTCTGTTCTGTTTTTTTTAGAAAATTTTTGTTAATCCCGTAATTTTAAGCAAA
>CANYBF010187550.1:0-16917 GCA_948192965.1 Dalechampia spathulata
ATTTATAAACCAAAGTAAATGAATTTGGATTTTAGCAGAAAATGATGATCAAATAATTCTAATGGAAATTATGTGATATGAAATGAAATCTATATGCATTTGATGTTATGTGAAATGTATGCTACTTGAAAGGATGTAATGTGAAATGAATGTCTTATGGAAATCATGGTACATGAAACGAATGATGTATGAATTGCATGATATTATGATGCTTACATATGTTTATTTTGGCATCATGGCATAAAGCATCCATATCATGTCATGAAACATTGCTTGACATGTTCATATATATGACATGATATGGAGAAATAAGGAAGGAGGAAAATGAATGAATGAAACACAATGATAAATGAAAAAGGGTACTTGGGCATTATGAAATGAATTCCTATGGGAAATGAATGGAAAGAAAAGTGATATGAAATCAATGAAATGAATGTGAAATAGGTTCCAGTACGATGAACCATAGAAATGATATGAAATTAAATGTAAGACTAAGTGTCAAGCACGCATATGAAATGAAATGAATGATGCAGGAAAATAAGAGGGAGAATGCATAACATGAATTCATTATCACAAGACATCATTTCTCATTCATGCATTATGAATGTTTAATGGATGATATGATTAAGCAAATGATATGAAAAATAAAAGGAAGTGCATGACATATTGATATATATATATATATATATATATATATATTTCATCATACAATTCAATTTTATATGATGATCTATATGCAATGTTTGGCATTTATACTCATAAATAAGTTAATTAATGTTACTAAAAGGTTTTAAAGTGTTGTTACAATGATATGATTGATTAATTTAGAAAATAAATTGAAATAGTTGATGCAATTGTAAATAGTAACATGATTTCTTATATCATGCTATGATTAAATGAGTAAATAATACTAATATGTGATTTATTAGTAGAATGGTATATAATTATAAAAAAGATTGATGATGCAATAAAATATATTCATGAAAGATGAATATTGCATTATGATTAGGTAAATTAGTGGAAAATGATCAAAGAGGTGATGGTATAGTAATGCAATGGTATTACAAGATTAATCATGCTATGTTATTATATATTAAACATGACATGAACACAATGCATTAAATATAAACATGACATAGCATGATATGGTGAAATAAGGAAGAAAGAAAGTGAATTGATATGAGATAAATGTTGAATGATTTATGCTGGGTAAAATGATATAAATTCCTATGGGAATTAAAAATAGAAATGATTATGATATGAAAAGAAAACAGATCTGAAAGGAAAGAAAATAAATGGGCTCAAGTGAATTGAACCATAGCTATGATATAAATGAAAGGCCTAGTAAATGCGCATATAAAAGAAATGGTTGGATCATTAAAAATGGATACGAGGGAGAATGTATAACATAAATGCATACTCATAAATATACAATGTTCATAAATAAATGATGATGATATGGTATGAAGTTATATAATTATAAACATACCTTGATATTGATTACAATCAAGACATATATCATATCATTCATGTATATTGATGAATTATTATGATAAATGAAATAATGATGATATGAAACATGATGATAATGACACATATAAATGGCATACAATAAATGATAAGATGGAAGCATGTTTGTTATGTTCAATGATGATTTGGAATTTATTAATGTAATGAATACTGAGATATTCCAATATTTGTGCACTAGTACCACTAAGTTTTGTACTTAGCGTTTGTTAATTGATAAAGGCAGGAACATGTGAGGTCAGCGAACAAGAACATTAAAGGTAGCAACTGGACATTTCCTATAAACTATCGGTAAATGGTTTGAGGATTTCAGACTTCTATTAGTAACAATCGTGCAACTTTTAAAATAAGTACTTTGGCAGTTGTTTAAATAAGTTTGGCGGTAATTTCTAATAATTGATAATTTAAATGAACTATGATGAACTTTAAATGTGTAAATTTAATATTATGCGTATTTAAATAGTTGTGATAAGGTGATGATTTAAATATGATGGTATGTTTAAACCTGGGAATAATAAATGATATGATTTATGAAGTATATATAAAAAAAATTTGGCACTTAAATTTAGATGTATGGAATCCCTTGTAGGATGATTATTGGTTTTCTGGAATAGAGAATTAGTAATCATACTACGGGAGCATGTTACATAGCCGAAAGACGTGATAAAAATTATGTGGTTTGGTTAATGAGGAAATTGAGTCCTAGGTATATCAGATTGTATAAGGTTTTGGAAAGAGTCAATTTGGTCACCTATCAATAAGTGCTACCTTTGAAGTTGGAAAAGATCCATAATGTGTTTCACGTATCGGTGTTACGATGGTATCATTTAGACCCTACACATATTCAATAAATGGAAGATGTTGAGATCAATCTTAACATGACTTATAAGGAAGTTCTCATTCAAATTTTAGCTTGAGAAGTTAAAGAATTATGAAATAAGTAGATACCATTAGTTAAGGTCCTTTAGCATAATCATGAAGTGGAGGAAGCTATTTAGGAAAGAGAATCGAAAATACTAACCCAATACTACAATCTCTTTAATAAGTTAAATTTCAAGGAAGAAATTTTTCTTAAGGCAAAGGACTTGTAACACTATGTTTTGGTTATAATTTAATTAGAACTAAAGTATCTTAATTCTTATAGAACAAGGAGACACTTTAGTTAACCATAAACAAATTAGGAATATGCATATGTATAAAGAATGTTATCCAATTTTATCTCATTTATTTTTTATATGATATTACATGTTATGAATAATTTTTAAATGAGCATGAATGATATTTTATATTAAAATATCATAGAAAATTTAGAAGTTTCCATTTAAACGCTCACATATGACATAGAAGCATTTGATAATATGAATTTAGATTTTCTTGATTGATGAAAGATAAGAATATGATTGGAAATTATAAATTTTATATGAATTAAGAAATTAGTCTAGTAAGACTATAAGCATGAAAAACAACTAATATTTTAGGAAAGGTTTCCAACAATAATTTAGGCAAAAACCTTTAAAGGAGAGAATTAGTACGAATGAAAAATCTTAAAGTATGACCCAAAAATTTAAAATGATGATCATAATTTTATAGAATATTACAATATAAAATTAATATTTAGTGAAGCATTATAGTGAATAAGTAAAATTTATGCATGAACTTAGACTTGAAGATTATTCGTATAAATTATACGAGCAATCTTATTTAATATCATAAATATTAGAAATTTGAGATAATTGCACTTTACACATATTTTAGCATTTTAGAGCTTTAACATTTTATTGAATCAATAATGAAATATTATTTTATTTGAGTAATTAAATTTTTTGAAAAATTACCTAATAAATTTTTATGATTATAAAAATTATCTATGATAAAATGAATTTTTAATTTAATTACATTTATATTTTATGAGTTATTTACATGAGTTAAAATCCTCTAATTAATATGAATGAAATGAAGATAGAGTTAGGTTTAAATGAGATATGATATGATATAATTTAGGGATGAAAAAAAGAAAAATCTGCTAAAGGGGGGATGCAAGGCACATTTTAGGAGTAAAATGTGGGAGTTGACATTATTTGACTCCCTTTGGGAAAGACCATCCACCTTGAATTAGAGTTAAATTTAATGATTAAGTAATTAATATATTGATAGCTAATAGGAATTTGACAACCAATTACTTAGGCTAATTAATCCTTTTTATAATTAATTACTCTTGGATCTATGAATAGGAGATTGGGGGTGGTGAGAAAATGGTGAGAAATTGAAAAACCAAGCCAAACTCTTGCAAATTGAAGTCTTAATTTTCCTTCATCTAAATTTGTACACTTCCTATTCCTTTGTTCTTAATCCTTTCTTAACACTCACATTTCATAGGATAGTCCTTCTCTTTTCTAAATATCTTGGAGGTTTAGAATCAGTTTTTATTTTAAGAGACTCTAAGAGAGTTCCCTAGAGGTGGTCAAGCTTACTAGATATCCTCTAAGCACTAACTCATTATTTCTAAGCTTATTTAGAAGCTAAAGAGTTCTTGTAAGTGCCTAAACCCTCTTGGCATTATTGTAAAATGGAAAATTTGATTTTGAATATATAAGATGTATGAATTTTATTATGATCTTATCTTGATAATGTAATATTCAATAATTTTTATTTTCAATAGAATGAAATGAGAAATTATGGTTGAGAAATTAAGAGGATGGATAATGTTAATAAAAGTTTAAAAAGTGTGAAAGATAAGGATATATATGTTGTTTCTATAAATTTGATTTAAAACTTTGAAATGGGCACTCTAGAGGTTAAGAACACATTAAAGATGTATAAGATGTTTAGTAGTTCAACATAGGTTATGTTGAGGGCAACAAGAGTCATTTTGCTTGCATAAAAGTGGTAAAATTGATGATCTTAAGGTCCATATAAGTTATGTTGCCTTCATGAAGTGAAAAAAACATGTTTAATGATTAACACAAGTCATGTTAAGGGTAACATGACTCGAGTTATATGCATGAGAATAAAAATAAGGGTCCTAAGACTAACTGTAAGTGAATTGAACCTACTTTAACTTGAGTACCTCTAATTAAAAATCATAAAGGGTTAAATTGATCATGAAAAATTAATATTTATAATAAAATAAGGTGTGAATTATGTATGATAATCTAGATGAGATTCTTATCTATACATAAATAATGAAGCATTGAAACATTAAACCAACAACACCAAGAATGAACATCGCATGATGTAAATCAAAAAATACTAATGAAGAATGGATAAATTGGATAAGATTTAATATGATGATGGTTGTATAGGATAGTTATAACATTATGTTATGGGTAAGATACATGCTTATAGATTATATAACTTGTTTAATGAAATGATGGAAGTTATTACATGTCGACTTATATGGTTTGTTTATGAAAGATATGATATGTGATTTTATAATGCATATCATGATTACATGCATAAGATAAATGTGAAAATGAACATGAGCTTTTAAGTGTCTTGGTTTGGCGGTTGGATATGTAAACAAATAATATGGAAGCACTAGTGATATATAAATAAAGCGAAGCTCGTATAGGAAATGAAATGTTATTATGCAATAATAATGCATGATTGCATGAATTAATTTACTATACATATGATAATTTATTAACATGATTAAAACTTAAGATTGAGAAATGGAATGAAACGATTAACATGACCTATAAAATTTAAGCACTTTCACTAAGCAATTATGCTTAACACAAGTTAGGTTACTTGTAGAGGTAAGAATGTGGTTCTAGTGTAGTAGAGTTTGGTCAGGTGAGTCAAAAATGAGAGTTATGAGGATTGTGGTGGTCATTGGCTTTAAATATGTATTTGTAGATAGTCAATGGAGTGTTATTCCTTACCACTAATTAAAGGTTTGGGTAGCTAACCCGTGATGAGTTAGTCTAGGTGCAAGTAGAGTTAAGGTAGTTACTTTTTATCTTGAATGCTTCAATGAAAGTCACTCTCATAAATCTATATTGCACCATGTATTATTCTTTTTTACATTAAGATATATCTTAATTTTTGGGTCATCTGTTCACATATCTTAAACATTTGTGTACTTTGAATGATTAATATATTTTATTTATCGGTGGCGATGTTTCGAGTTAATGATGTAAAACTATTATTTATGTTATTTAAGATGGTGATGATCAGTCTCAAAAGTTTATATTATTGAATATCTTTAGTGCTTGATTTAAAATTAGGATTTGAAAAGAGGAATCTTAATTATCATTCAATTTAAGTTTACGAGTTTCAATAATCCAAGTGATTTAAGTTCATTATCCTTTTGAACATGTCACACCCGATTGGTGAAACATGCTCCCATAGTGTGATTAATAAAAATCATATATATTTAAGAATTCACTAATCATTCTATAAAGGATCTGTAAAATTGTTTTTTTCTATATAATGATGGAATATATCTGGTTTATTTTTATAACTATTTATTTTGTAACCTATGGCTTCAACATCATTTATTATATAAAATATTCATCTGATAAATATGGTATGTCATCTATCAACCTTTTGTACATAAATTTATCTATATCATTTATATAAGCCACATACCAGATATTTATAACATCTTTGTTAATTTACAAGCACAAAATATTTTACTACCCATAATTATACAATGATAATTACACTAACAAAACATTCATTATAAAATATGTTATATTAACAAAATGTATTCCAAGGGTTGTACACAGCTCAGAGTATCCTAATTGCCCTGATGATTTACTGATCCAGTCATCTTTCTGAACCACTCTAGCATGTGTTCATCAAATGATAAACGCTGAGTATAAAACTTAGTGGTGTCTAATAATAATTGTGCTATAAATAAAACTTAAGTATTTCATTATATTCTAGTAAAAATAATAAATAAATCAACTATGGAAATATCATAATAAATATGACAATTAATAAAATCATGTCATTAATTTACTATTAATATAATAATAAATAGTAATAATTTTTGTAGTTATTCCTATACTATTCAACCTTTCTATGGATCAATCATAATATCACTCTGTTAATCAATGTAATAACAATAACATGCTTAACATCAATATTAAATCTTGAGTTGCATTCCTCATATCTCATGATAATGTTAAGCAATGCGCTAATGAATACAAAAATATATTGTATTCCTTTCTTCTTTGTCATTTCACTATTCCTCTATGAATTAATCATTTTTTATGAATTCATTACTTTTTTGTGATCATAACAATCTCTATCTTTAATTGTGCACAATCTGTACTGGGCATATTTTCAATGATTTATTTATTTTTCCCAGTACATCTATATTTTCTGTATCTATATATGTAATTGTAATTGTATCTGTATCTGTATCTATAATTTTATTGGTATCTATATTTGTAATTGTATCTGCAATTTTATTTATATATATAACTATAACTATATTAATACCACCTTTATAACAACCTTATAACTGTAATCAAAATTTAAATCTTACTAATCTATGAATAACTTGTCACACCCATACCTAGCGTAACATACTCTGGTAGAATAAAGAATAACCTCCTAAGAAAAGAAATCATTAATTACACTACAAAGGATGCATACATTTTTTTATGAGTACTATTCATTAAGCACTATTCATAAGTTACTATTCACCAAGTTCCATGGTGAAAATTTTTTGCAGTATAATGTTTGATTATTGTCATTATAACGTAACCTAAACATTTTATTTGTTTGTTTTCATGTATCTTATCATATCATATAATTTGCAAACATTTCATATATGCATATGAGAACATTCTTATTTCATCCATGGTTATCATCATATGACATCATCACATCATACTCATAAAATATAAGGACAAAATAAACATACACATCATAAAATATATAATCAAGTACTACTTCCAAATGAGTAACTATATATGCTACATAATGAGAATTACGTCTTAGAGTATCATATAAAAGTTCAGACTATCTTCAAGATAGGAATTTTATGAAATCCCAACCTTCGCTAACTGTTGATCAACTAATCCTGTTGTTCCTCGAGTGACCTAGATCTGGCATTCATCAAATGACAAACAGTAAGTACATAATTCAGTGGTTCTATAAAAATATATACAAAGCATACTTTTATACAAGAATGACATCCAGTGTCAAATCATCAATTAATTTTCACAAGACAGTGTATTGATATCACATATGAATGATGATGTATGCCTTTGAGAATGCATCCCTCTAATTCTTTTATAATATTTCATGTATTATGCACAATTTCAATTCATACTAGGTCCCTCTATGTACTGGTACTCATCTTCTGTAGGAGGGCAAATATAAATGTAGCTGTATGGTTTAGTGAACCCCGTATTTTTACTTCCTATCAAGAAGGTTGCTATATGATTCCGTTAACGGAATCCATATGTTTAATTCCAATAAGGAATATTGACCTAGTACGTTTCCATTTCAATTTATATTGTATCATCACTCTTTCTTTCTTTCTACCTTATAACCACTTTATGAAATGCCATGAATATGACTTTATACTTGAAGGATTCGTGATATAATATGCATATAAGGTATTCATGATAATATGTGATGTACATCATGAAATATTAATGACCATTCATACCTATTTCATGCATATCTTAAACATTCTAACATATTAGGTTAATTCAAGACCCTAAGAAAGGTCATGAAGTAAAAAAGCATAAACCTGTCACTGATTTACCCTTATCGGAGGCTTGTAGGGAGGTATTAGCTTTATTATCAGAACCTGTAAAATTTTCATTTTGCTTTTCATTTAAGAGTGTTTATATAAAAGCATACATGTAATACTATTCAAATTTTATTTATAATCAGTATTCAATTAGCATTCCATACCATAGCATTTCATATTTCTCAATCAAGGATAAATGTTTACACAAGTCACACATATCTATTAATAATAGATATGTCTTAATATAACATGAATATCATTAAGTATAATAATAACTTAGAATGCTTAAATAAGCATAACATTAAGTTTAGATACCTTGAATATCCTTTCCATAAATGGTCGAACTATGTTATGCAAATTACTATTCATTTAGTCAATATCACTATTCATGGGTTACTAATCATGGGTTACTATTCATTTGGTCAAAGGCATTATTCATGGATTACTATTCATTTGGTCATTTTCACCTATATTGAATTTGTGATTGTATGCATAATACCATTCATTTAAGCATTTAAAATAAAATTGTATAATGAATTACTTGATGTTAAAACATGCATGCATTTCAAGTTCATACATATTTTGCCTTATGGAATAGTTCTCATTATGCAAGCATTTTGACTATATAAATGACCTTCAAATTAAGTGATTCTTGAACCATTAAAAATTAAACTTAAAGATCTTTCCAACAATATATTATATGCTTAAACATTTAATTGTTAAGGTCTCCAAACATCAAATGGATGCATGCCTCTAAAGCCTAAGTAAAAGTCACCTCAAATGAGCATATTTAGAGCATGAAAATGGCATGAATTTTTAGACCATGCAAATGAATTTGGAAATTTATGAGACTTATATCACTAGAAATAAACTCAAAGAGCTTTCCAATGGTATATTACATAAAATTTATAGATAACATTAAGACAATCAAAATGTAGCTACCATAAACCCCTAAATATACCTTTTTACCATTCGATTTCGGCTAGTCATATCCACTTAGTTTACATGTCTCATTTATGGTATTTAATCACCTTAAAATCTTACCATATTGCATAAACACATATCTTTACATGTTACTCACACTAACATACCATATTTACCAACATTCATGCACTAAAATGCAACCTAAGGCAGCCATACACAAGGACACACACACACGTTGCCCCCATTGACACCATTTTAAGCATAACTTTTGTAATTGCATTCCAATTGCCTTAAAACTTTATATTCTTAATTATAAAATCATAATATTTATATATAATTTAATGATTTATACATTAGCCCTAAATTATATAGGTCTTTTCCGAGGAGGTGAAAAATCGGGTAGCAACGTTTTCCCATGCACTTTCTCACTTCCTATCCACTTTTCATGCATTTTTCTTATTCTTTTACACAATTCTTCACTTAATTCATATCATTCATACATAATACAACATCATAAGAGTTCTTCACACATAATTCACCTAGGGTTTATCAACATATACATTCCATAAGCAAAACTTCATCACAATATATCAAACATAGAAAACTAAGTATGCTTTCCATCTTTCCTTCATCAATTCAACAAAATCCATGCATAAACCTCATATTTAACCTCCAACCAAATTCTTCCATTGATAAAAACTCAAATTCCAACCACCAACAACAAGCAATAAGAACATGTAAAAGAAGAATGAAGCAAAAACAATATTAAACAATATTACCTTAGTAAAGCATAAGATTTTGCTTGAAAATGGAAAGAAGAAGGAAAAGCAATATGGTTTGTATGGTCTAGAATAAGAAGAGAAAATATCATCCAACACTCTTACAAATTCATTTAATTTATCTTTTAATTATATAAGTTGTATGAAGTCAAGGAAAGGTCCAATCATAAGGCGATACTTGTCACATTCTCATTGGTTCCTTCCTTAATTTAATTTCTTTTCCATTTTCTTTAATATTTCCTTAAATTATCATGTCATATATCTCATACATACATAACATACATCACATATCCTATATACATACTTTTACTTTCTAAAAATACCCCATCTCTATAGGTGAACTTACCAAAATACCCTTACTTTCAACATAACTTATTTTTAATTCTAACTTTATTTATACTTTCTAATATATATTCTAACATATCCTTTCTCATCATATAACATTTATATCATGCGTAAACATGGCTTTTCACTTATGAATTTCACTTTTAAGTATCTTTTAAAGCATTCACCAAAAACATATTAAAGAGGCATCCTAGGTACATTTGCACTTCATTTCATGTCTTTCCTCTTTAATTTTCATGTCTAATGGATTTACATTCTTCCATAACACATTCATAACTTGTGTTCCATATCAAAGCATCCACAATATCATTATGCATTCATGCATTTCATGCATCATTCATTCAATCATTCTAAGTCATACATAAAATGCAACCACGTAAGAATGCTATGAATACGAATGTGATATAACTAGGGATATTATTGTCTCATATCCGCCTCTTATTCCTAAGTTACCTCTGGGACTGTATGATAGTTCCATAATACTTTCAATAGAGGAATTTGCTTATTTCTAAATTATTTTGTCTCCTTGGCTAAGATAGCTATGCGTTCTTTTCTATATTTAAGATCAAGCTGAATTTCTATGATTTATGCTAGGATTACATGTGAGGGGTCTGACCGGTACCTTTAAAGCATAAAAATATGAAACATGTTATGTATTTTATCTAGTTCTAGTGGCAATGCTTATTGATAAGCCAATGGTCCAACTTGTTTGCATATTTCATATGGCCCAATAAATCTCAAACCCAACTTGTCTTTCTATACAAATCTCATAATCCGTTTCCAAGGTAATACTTTCCAAAAAACCTTGTCACCTACATTATATTCAATATCTCTTTATTTTAAGTCAATATAGGATTTTTGTCTATCTGACATAGCTTTCAATAATTCTCTAATCAATTTAACTTTATCTTCAGTTTCTTATACCAAATCGAGTCATATTAGTCTTCTCTTCCTATCTTCATTTCAATTTAATGTGTTCTGCACCGTCTCATATATAGTGCTTCATATGGAGTCGTCTATATGTTGGACTGATAACTATTATTATATATAAATTCCATTAGTGGTAGATATCTATCCCAACTGCCTTCCTATTCCATAACATATGCTTGAAGTATATCTTCTAATATTTGTATAATTCTCTTAGATTAACCATTTCTCTATGGGTGAAATATTATACTGAAATGCATAATGATTCCTAAAGCTCTCTAGAAACTCCCTCAAATTCTGGAAGTGAATCAAGGATCTTTGTTTGACATTATGGATGTTGGAATTCTATGTAGTGTAACAATCTTCCAAATACATAATTCTTCCAACTGATCTAACCATAGTCCATCCGTATAAGTAAGAAGTGTATTAACTTCATTAATCTATCTACTATTACCTATATTGTATTATGTTTCTTTTGAGTGAAGGGTAACCCTATTACAAAATTCATAGTAAGTCACTCTCATTTTGATTTTGGTATAGGTAGTGGATTAAGTAGTCCTGCAGGTACTTGGTGTTCTACTTTTACTTATTAACAAGTAAAACATTAAGTAACATCTTCTGTAATATCTTTCTTCATACCTGACCACCAATAATGTTATTTCAAATCTCTAAACATTTTTATACTACTTAGATGATAAGAATATAGTGAATCATGGGCTACCTTAAGTATTTATTTTTGCATTTCATTACTAGCAGGTACATACCTTCTATTTTTATACCGTAATAGCCCATTCAAATCAATAAAATAATATATTTGTTTGCTTATCTACATCTTTTACACCAGTTTTTGATACTCTTCATCATTAATTGCAGCTTCTTTTATCTAATCAATTAATATAGGTTTCACCAATAACTATGCAAATATTCTACCGTTTGGTTGAATTTAAAATAGAGCATTTAGTTATTGCACCTCCCATACTAACATCAGTGGTGTAACCTATAACCTGGCAATTATTTTCTAACTAAGTGCATCTGCTACTATATTAGCGTTCCCTGGATGATAGTCAATCAATCAATCATAGTCTTTGATCAGTTTTATCTAATGCCTCTATCTCAGATTTAACTCTTCCTATATGCCCAAATATTTTAGACTTTTATGATATATATATATATAACATTTCTCTCCATATGAATAATGTCATAAGATCTTCAATGCAAATACTATAGTTGCTAACTCTAAATCATGTGTTGGATACTTCCTCTTGTGTGTTCTAAACTCTTTGGAGGAGTATGGTATCACCTTCTAATCTTGCATCAAAACACAATCTAATCCATTCAAAGAAGCATCACTATATATCACATGTTCTTTACCTCAAGTTAGCAATGTTAACATAAGACCTTGAGTTAAACATTCCTTTAACTGATAAAAGCTTCTCTGATAACTATCCATCCATTTGAAAGGAATATCCTTTCAAAGCAATTAGGTAAGTGGAACAACAATCATAGAAAATCCCTTGATAACTTATTTGTAATATCCAGCTAGACCCACAAAACTACAAACTTCCCTAACATTTTTGTTGTTTACAAGTTTGTAACTGCTTCAATTTTGCTAAGATTCACTCTAATACCATCTACTGATATCACATGCCCTAGAAAAGACACTTTTTCCAGTAAAAAATCATATTTTGATAGTTTACCATATAGTTGTTTCTCCCACAATGTATTTTATTGCATCTCTGTTAATTTACAAGCATAAAATATTTTATTGCCTATAATTATACAATGATAGTTGCACTAACAAAATATTCATTAGGAAATACATTATATTAATAAAATATATTCCAAGGGTCATACGCGACTCAGAGTATCCTAATTGCCTTAATGATTTATTGATCTGATCGCCTTTCTGAACTACTCTAGCCTATGTTCATGAAATGATAAACATTGAGTGTAAAACTTAATGGTGTCTAATAATAATTGTGTTATAAATAAAACTCAAATATTTCATTATAATCTAGTAAAAATAATAAATAAATCAATTATGAAAAAATTATAACAATTAATCATAATAAATATGATAATTAATAAAATCATCTCATCAATTTTCTATTAATATAATAATAAATAGTAATAATTTTTGTTGTCGTTCTTATACTATTCAACCTTTCTGTGGATCAATCATAATATCGCTCTGTTAATCAGTGTAATAATGATAACATGCTTAACGTTAATAAATGTAAATCTTGAGTTACATTCCTCATATCTCGTGATAATGCCAATGTGATAATGAATGCAAAAATGTATTATATTCCTCTATTCTATATCATTTCACAATTCCTCTGTGAATTTACCATTTTCCGTGAATTTGTCTCTTTTTTATGATCACAACAATTTTTATCTCTGATTGTGTACAATCTATACTATACATATTTTCAATGATTTATTATTTTTTCTAGTACCTTTATATTTTTTGTATTTGTATATGTAATTAAATCTATATATGTATTTGTAATTGTATTTGTATATGTATCTATATCTGTATCTATATCTATAATTATATTTATATCTATATCTATATCTGTAACTGTAACTATATTAATACCACTCTTATAACATCCTATATATAGATAACTGTACCTCCCTTATTCCTTCATAATGTTATGTCAATGTTGTATAATGCATGATTTATGCTTTTATTATATATGTAACTTAATGCTGGCTTAACTGTAAAATGATAACAATTTATAATATTTATATAAATCATATATTCAAATAAAATAAATATTAATTAACTATTCATAACATTACATGATGATATGCTTGAAATTAACAAGCCGTACTTATTTTACATGTGAATTTTATTTATTGATAATTAATATTAGGCATAAACTTGTTTTTGATTTGCCTTTATCAAATCCAGCAGTAGTCATTATGACTCACTCTTCTTATAAACCTAAAAAATGTTTGATTCCACATACAATTTAATTAAATCACATGAACTTCTTTGTTTAATATACAATCATAATATGTAGTCAAGGTTTTTAACATTTACTTAACCTTATAAACATAACTTGCACCCACATTATTTTAATTCGTATATTATTTATGTAATACTCTCTTGTTAGAACATCGTATTGACATATTAAAAGGCATAATTCTTATAACATCTAATAAAAATATGAAAGAAAGTGTTTATTAAACATATAAATTTAATAGCAGCTTAACTGGTTCGAAGTTATTTACATAATGATTTAACATAGTATTTAGCTGATTTTTCACCACTTTTGATATACAATAAAATGTTTCCACATTTTGGAATATATAACAATCATTCAGGTTCCATGTTTGATTTATAAGCACATATATATGGATTAAGCCAAGGTTTCATTTAATTCATTTTCGGACCTATATAACTCTGAGTGAAATAAGATTTTCCCACATACAAGTTTATACCTTTATGAGACGTATACGCGAGCCTCATTTAGTACACCATAATGTTTAAACTTTACTGTCTTCTAATTTAACGATTGCAATCTTATGTATACGTCCTCTTTGCTTAAGTTCACCTATAAATAAGCTAATCTGGGTTATGAAATAGTTGCATCATTTGCAGGTAAGCTACACTAACTTATGGTGTCTAACCATGCTGCCTACGCTACAAAATTGATGGTTCCTCAATTATCTTCAGATATGAATACTTGCTGGTGGCGCAATTAAGTTAATCTAAGGGTGGTATCATCACTTTAGGGTCACATTCGACCTAGGAAGATTGGCAGCTGATACACGCAGGTGTACTTACGTATCAACCAACATTAAGCTCTAGCCAGTGGTCTATTTCCGTTAATTTAGGATAAGCCAATCATGAAGGGATTTGTTTACCATTCGGCTGGTTGTCAATATTTAAATATAAGTTTGCAGTATGGGAGTATTTCTCTTGAGACAACACGTAATGATTTGTCCTTCCAACCCTTAAATATGTACCCTAATTCTTTTAAATATTCACTAACATTCTAATGCTGTTCGTTTATCATGTTCCAAGTTTCCCAAGTCAATTCCCTCATCAATTTTAAGCTGCTTAAGTCTTCATTCTGCGTACCCAAATACTTTAGACTCTTGTGATCCGTGTACATGTAGTACAATTCCCCATACAAGTAGTGTCACCAAATCTTAAGCACAAATACAATAGCTGCTAACTCCAAATCATGCGTCAGATAATTCCTTTCATGCGGTTTCAGCTGTCGTGACGCGTATGCTATCACTTTCCTATCCTGCATCAACACACAACCTAAACCATTAAGTGAAGCATCGCTATAAATAATAAAAGTTCTCCCCGGCGTAGGCAATGTCAACACTGGAGCTTGAGTCAAACAGTTTTTCAATCGGTCAAAACTCTGATGGCATTTTTTAGACCAATGGAACAGAACATCCTTCCGAAGCAATGTTGTCAATGGTAAAGCAAGCATAGAAAATCCTTTCACAAACCGGCGATAATAACCAACTAATCCCAGAGAACTGCGGATCTCACTGATATTCCGCGGTATCGGCCAACTCAAAACCGCTTCTATCTTACTAGGGTCTACTCGGATACCCTCCGCTGAAATCACATGTCCCAAAAATGCTACCTGTTCTAACAAAAAAGAACACTTAGACAGTTTACCGTACAACTGCTTCTCTCGCAATCGCTGCAGAACCAATCTTAAGTGTTTGTCATGCTCCTCACCTGATCTCGAATATACAAGAATGACATCAATGAATACCACTACAAATTGATCTAAATAGTCTGTAAACACTGTATTCATCAGAGCCATAAATGCTGCTGGCATGTTAGTCAACCCAAACGGCATTACTACAAACTCATAGTGCCCATAACGTGTTCGGAAAGCTGTCTTAGCCACACTGCCATCTTTCACTCGAAGCTGATGATACCCTGATCTTAAATCAATCTTTGAAAATACTGCCGCATCTTTTAACTGATAAAAAAAATCATCAATGCGCGGTAACGGATACCTGTTCTTAACAGTAACCTTGTTAAGCTGTCGGTAATCAACACACATTCGCATCGTCCCATCCTTCTTTTTGACAAACAAAACTGACGCACCCCAAGGCGAAATGCTTGGTTGAATGAAGCCCTTCTCTAGCAGTTCTTGCAACTGTACCTTCAGCTCCCTCAATTCCAATGGAGCCATTCTATACGGTGTCATAGAGATGGGTTCTGTACCTGGTATCACCTCTATCTCAAACTCAACTTCTCGTTCTGGTGGTAACCATGGTAACTCTTCAGGAAATACATCTGGATAGTCACAAACAGTGGGGATATCTGCTAACTGAACCTCCTTCTGTCTGGTATCTGTTACATATGCAAGGATTACTTCACAACCCTGTGCTATCAATCGCTGTGCTTTCACTGCAGAAATCAGTCTTGCCATTACAGACGACACATTTCCCTGTATAACCTTCATCCTCTGCTCTGGATGCTGTAGGGTTACAGTTTTCTGATGACAATCCATCACTGCTCTGTACCGTGCTAACCATTCCATACCCAGAATAATATCAAAATCTCTAAACGGCATCTCAACCAAATCCGATGGATAACATGCACCATGTATATCTAAAGGACACTGTCTTAACACCCTATCCACCTTAACATTCTTACCTAATGGACTCGATACCACTATCTCATATCCTAATTCCTCA
>CANYBF010187606.1:0-26309 GCA_948192965.1 Dalechampia spathulata
CACAACCACCATTAGGCTTAGAACGGGTCCCCATACAACGTCGCTTGATGTATCCCTGGCGGTGCCGGCACTGGCCTTCTTCTGGGGGCTGCTGTCTGTGTCGCGGGAGCATGTCCTCCTGGGTATGGGCCGGGTGTGACACAAAATATCTATAGAAACTATATGAAATATGAATGAAATGAATGAATAAAAGCTAAATATGTAAATGCTGAATGATATGTAAGGTATGATAGTAATGTATGCAATTCATCATATAATATGCTATTAAACCTACTAAGAATGCATGAAAGTATGATTAAAAGTGGTTACTTAAGCATAAAAAAAGCTACTGATAATGCAAATTATTAAACCACCCCAAACTTAAGCTTTTGCTAGTCCTCAAGTAAAGAAAAAACAAAAGACTATAGATCAAAGTGAAACATAAACTGTTAAAATTCAATAAGAATGAAGTAAATGTGGTAAATGTAGTGTTATGAAATCCCACTAATTGAATTCGAGATTTAAACCTTAATCAATCTATCACCTTGTTTATTACAATCATAGGCATTCTAATTCAACATATATGCATATGGATATAAAGAATAACACATTTCTAAGTAAACAAGTATAAATGAATAGGTGAATTGATGAAAAGGATATATTGCTTATATAAAAAAAAATGGATCAATGATTTGTAAGCTTTATTTATTTATTTATTTATTTATAATTTTTTTAGACCGGATTACCAAGTTGCTAGTCTTTAGCACGAAAGCAAACATTATCAGTGCCAGCTCCCGGTTAATCGACTTACAACTGAGGCACCCAAGTTTAGTACTCATGTTTTTGAACTGTTTGACCTAAAAACATTCATGGTGTGCATAAATGTCTCTATCTACTAAGCATTCATAGGAGTAGAGGTGAACATAATACTCATATTTATCGACATTTTTGACTTAGAAAACCATATGAGGTGTATGTTATTTCTTACCTACTAATTAATAAACATAGGAGTAGGTCTAGAGTTTTAAGATAGCTTTATACCTTTTGAAAGTTTTACATCTGATGCACTAATTGAATCATAAGCAGTAAAACTTCTTCATCAAGATTCATCTAGTTCATTAAGACTCAATTTAACTTAAAAACATAGTTTACAAATTTGACATATATATGACTAGAACTTAACAAGAGTAATAAAGGGATCAAGGTGATAAAGGTTTCAAATAACCGTGTTCAACAATAGAGAATTTCAACAATCACTACATGTACTTATCAAATCATTCATTTTGAACAGAAATAATATATAACTCACATGGACCTAAAGCTAATGCATTTCAGGTATGAAGACAAACTGGCAAAAAGTTTATAAAAAATTTTATCACATCACACACACTTATTAGATTTAACAATCATAGGATGAAATAATGAGATGTAAAATGCAAAGCAAGCAAGATATATGCCATCTCAAACTTTTAGAATTGGCATTGCCCTCAATGGCACCAAAATATATAAGCAATAAGGTTAACATACAGAATATTACAGTAATGAAAAATGCAGTAAAGAAAACATAATGGAAAGTAAAAGAGTGCAAGAATACTTTACATCATATCTTTGGTGGAGGAGGTGGAGGTTGATAACCTTGATACTGGAAGTACTCGAAATAAACATCTTCAAAATGATCCATACGATGATTGATTACCTGAATTGCTTGGGCATTTGAATGTGTGAGATCATGCAAGTTAATCAAGGTTTGAGTGTTTGAGTTTACAGTCATGGTGAGTTGATTGAGTTAAGACATGATGTCTTGGAGAGTGGGTTCGGTGTGGGATTCTTATTGTATAGGAGCGGGAGTAACAACAAGAGGAAGATTAGAGGAATGAGGCATACGATCAAAGCTTATGTCATATTACACTACATTACCTTGAGCAAATAAATATGTTCCTACCTCATTTGACCACTTAATGAGCCGCTTATTGGATAGGGAGATCAAGTCTAAGAACTCCAAAATGCCTACCAAGTATAGTAATTAAACCTTTACAACACATTAGAGTATTTTACGACTCTCTCCCAATCATATAAACTCTTTGATCATCCAAAGAGTGGCATCAAACCTAACACCAGTAGTCATGCATTACACAAGAAAAAGTTCTGAAACATTTACTTTCAATCCCTCTTTTCTAGGCAATATCACATTTGAAAACAGAGTCAACATATACCTAATAATAGGACATCCTATCTGACTTACTTTTCAACTACTGCAATCATACTATTTTTAACCTTAAGTTACATGATTCATAAATATGGCAATACTATTAAAATCACTAGGCAAATCATCAACTCCATTAGAAGGCATTCTAAATATTTCCCTTAATTCATCCAGATTAGATTTGAAAGGTTCCCCCCCTAAACTAAATTTCATAACACCAAATTTCTCAAGGTAGGGGTTCAATTGGGCATGAATTGAACTAAAGAATTCTAAGGTAAGCTTATTCAAAGAATCTTCCCTAATAATCATAAAATCCCTCCAGCCAAGTTGATCAATGAAATGATATACCCTATTATTGCATCCTAAATTCTCAAGTGCAACATCATCTAAGAACTTGGTAGCTATCATTTCATGAGAAATGTAAATTTGCATACCTTCCTTCTTAAATGGAGTGAGTGATTTGGAATGGTGGTGGAGTGGTAGAAGAGGAGGATTCTCCAATCTTACGCTTGCTCATGGTGAGAATTGGAGATGGAATTAAACACTTACAAAACTCAAATCATAAACAATCAACTATAATTGAAAACCCAACTTGAAAAATAAATAATTAATAAAAACCCATAAGAAGATATGCCTTAGAAGGATGCTAACAATCAAAGATGAAAGGAAAAATAAATAACTAAAAGCTAACAAGAATAACAATTAGAAAAGAGAGAACAAAAATATGGAAGTGGAGAAGAAAGAGAAGGTGGAGGCAAGAATTTGGCTAAGTTTATGGTGTTTGGGTTTGAAAAGGGAAAGGGAAGGAGAAAAAATCGAAGAGGGAATGGAGGTTTTGAAGGATGGTGGTCGGTTAGGTTAAGGAAGAAAAGAAAGAAAGGAGTGGAATTTAAAAGAAGGAGTGAATTTTGGGTTTTTAATTTGAAAGAGGAGGGTGCTGCACGACTCATGGATTGAGTACATGAGTCATTTATTCTTCGGTGGAAGAAGAAATCTCAAATTTTGGAGGCTGTGGATTGGTCCATGAGTCATGGATGGGGCACACAACTCATGTGTGACTCACTGGGTTAAGGAGTTTGGCAATTTTTAGGTTAAAATTTTGGCCGAATGGAATGCTACTCATATGGGTAATACATGAGTTGTGTATTATGCATAGAAAAATGCAGAAATAAAGGTTTAATAAAACACCTTATAAATAATTAATGCATGAATTATGACATGAATGCTTTAAATAAACTAGTAAATGACAACTAACTAGAGACAAATGCATGGCACACTAACCAAGATGCAAGTTCCAAGGCATTAAATAAAATAAAGGACTTAAGACATTAAAGACAAGAGTGTTATGACATGCATCTAAATGCAATTATGAAATATAAATATAGAGAGATGAACAATATGCATTAACTAGGAAAAATAATAGAACAAGATAATAAATGCAATAACAAGAATCAACAAGGCTAAATTGTAAGTAAGCTAGAAATTTCCCTAATCATGCACAGTTCTAACTAAGAAATCAAAAATATATATAAAGCTTTCAAATACACAGCAAAGTAGAAAATTATAAGAAGCACATAAAAACAATAATAATTAACTAAAAGAACGATATGCGGAACAAAAAATAAAACTAATAAGAACAAGATGAATATGCAATAACAAACACTTAAACTAGATATACATATACTAATGTAAAATGAAACAAAGGGAAAGATATGATTAGGTTAAACAAAATAACAGCTAATACCTGCCTAAAGCATTGATAAGTCTAATTAAGACATAATATTTATGTAAATCATGCAAGACATAACATATTAGAAAAAATTATGCAAAATACATAATGTATGGGAATAAGTAATATAACAATGCAGAAAATAAATATATCATAATGCACATAAGATTAATCAAAATAAAATTTGCAACACACAAAGCATTTAAATAAAACATGGTCGTATAAACTGTCACGCCCAGCCCATAGCTAGAGTAACATGCTCCTGTAGTATACATAATGACCTCCTGAATGGAAACCGCTACATATACTACAAGGGATACATAATGTATATACAAAAGTCGTATGGGGACCTCACATGTAATGGTGGTGCTAAAGTTGCAGCGTACTAATATAGAATCCGGATGTCTTAACATACATTCAATTAAATGAACATGCTATATATATATATATATATATACGGATTCATCACTACACAAAGGGTTCTGGATAATTACAATATCCCTAACAAAAGTACCACCAAAATACAAATATCTACTGCCTCTATGATTTGTACAGGCTACAACAACAAGCTAAACAAAAATGGAGCATGTGCGGCTATCCCAAGACCACCTCGAGAATCGGATTGCTGTCGAAACCAACTCTCTCTCTGCTGACACGAGTAATCACTTCTCAGGACCCTCAACTGTAGGCTCAGAACCTGTGTCTATCAATTGATAAACGCTGAGTTAAAGACTCAGTAGTGCTAATATCATATAATCACAACATATAAACAATACACAGTCAAACCACATGTCAATCAGGCACATACACACAAAGATGCAATGGCATGCCAAATATTCTCTTTTTTTTATCTCCTTCGTTCCTTTCCATACTTACACACTCCTGTGTTTTCCCATCATTGTGCACAATGCTCTACCATGCTGGGTCCCTGTATGTACCGGTACTCAACTCCAAAAGGAGGGTATTCACTATCCGGGTCTTTAAACCCCTTATCTTTTAAACTGTATGTCTCGAGACTCAACTCTCGTAGGAGGGCACTGTAATATATATGATTCCATTATGGAACCCTGTAATATATAACCCAGCATGCCTTTTTCCTATCCTCTCTCACTCTTTTTCTTTTATCCAGGCTCCCTCGTTTCATGTAGATGCATCAATGCCAAGTTATCACGTAACATAACAAATAGGGGATGCCTTTTTAAGCAATCATCAAGCTCATATCATAAACACATAATCAACATATGGGAATAGATCCCTAAGCATCAGTTTCTTAGCCATACTTGGCCTAGAAGCGAGAGAAAAGCCAAATAAAGCATTTAACACAAACTAGCACTAACTAGCACAAACTTGGGATAAGCTCCTTTTAGACCGTAGTCCATAGACCAATCACTAAACTCATTGCTACAAGCTCTCATGAAGTAAAAATAGCAAAGGAAACTAACTTCTACTATTATATTAAGTATGGAAGGGTTTAGAAGAGTTTAGAAGGGTTTTGAATAGGAAAAGTCAAAGAAAAGTCCAAGTTTATCCTTTTAAAAAGTCATTTTTAAGTCGCGTATGGCCGTACTAAATTCCGTACGCCCGTACCAAACTAAAAGTCATGATGCCTTGATTTTCCTGTAAGCAATGGTATGCCCGTACCCCTCTCGGTACGCTTGTACCACCTCAAACTTCATGACAAACCAATTTTCCTGCGAGCAACGGTACGGCCATACAAGTGATTGGTGTGCCCGTACCGTCTCCAGGAACTCCAAACCCCTCATCTCTCCAGCTTGGAACATCCATACAGATATCCGTATGCCCGTACCGCTTCCTAAAAATTAGGACATCCCCCATTTGGACCCTTACTCTCCCGGTACCTGCTAAAAACACTCCAAACCCAACCTAAACATAACTAAATAGCTGTCCCCCATCCAACTGAGAAGTCACGCTTCCCAATAAGGTGATAGCATCACAAACAACACCACCATCAATATCATACATCCATATATACATACATACATGCATACATACATACATACTATCAAAACCAAGAATACATCACAAACAATATAACATTGTATAGCAAAACACATACGCATACAAACCTCTATACGTATACCAGACATATCACTTACGTGGATGTGACATAAATGACCCCAAACTTAAGTAACTTGGTCTCCAAGAAAAGATATCATTGCTATTCCTTATTCAACCCCCTTGATGTATGCCTTAAGTTGGTGTCCATTAACCTTGAAATGGTCACCTTCGCTATTCTGAAGCTTGAACACACCAAAAGGTAAAACTCCTGCTACTGTAAACAGCCCTGACCAATGGCTTCTTAACTTCCTTGGATACAATTTCAACCACGAGTTGAATAATAGAACACTCTACCCCTCTGTAAAATTTTTCTCCACGATATGCTGATCATGCCAAGCTTTTATTTTTTCCTTGTAGAGTTTGGTATTCTCGTAGGTAGTAAGGCGAAGTTCATTCAGTTCATTCAACTACAATTTTCTTTTGTTGTCAGCTTGATCAACATCCATATTTAGATCTGTAATTGCCCAGTAAGCCTGATGCTCCAACTCAAATAGTAAATGACACGACTTTCCATACAGCAGTCAAAATGAAGTTATGCCAATCAAATTTTTGTAAGCTGTTTGATATGCCCATAGTGCATCGTCTAACTTCATACTCTAGTCTTTCCAAGAGCTTTTTACTATTTTGTCTAAAATGTGTTTCAACTCTTGGTTGGAGATTTCTACCTGGCCACTCGTTGAGGATGATAGGGAGTAGCCACTTTATGCATAACACCATATTTTATCAATAGTTTCTCCAACGGCTTATTGCAGAAATGAGCTCCCCCATCACTGATTAATGCTCAAGGAGTATCAAATCGACTAAAAATTAACTTCTTCAAGAACCTAACAACCACTATTGCATCATTAGTTGGACTTGCTACCACTTCAACCCACTTGGAGACATAATACACACATACCCACTTGTAAATGGACCCATGAAATCTATGCCCCATACATCGAAGAGCTCAACTTCTAGGATCCCTTTCAAAGGCATTTCATTTCTTCATCCTAAACTCCTACTTTGCTGACACTTATTACAACATTTTGTAAAGTAATGAGCATCTCTGAAAAGGGTAAGCCAATAGAATCCGCTCTGAAGCACCTTGACTGCTGTTGTCTGTCCACCCATATGTCCGCCATATGGAGAAGAATGGTAAGCCATCAAGATACTATTGAATTCCTCATCTAGAACATACTGACAGATAAATCCATCTACACGTTCCTTGAACAGAAATGGTTCATCCCAATAGTAACTTTTTACTATATGTAAGAACAGTTTCCTCTGTTGTCAACTGCATTCCAGTGGAAGAACATTGCAGACAAGATAGTTCATAATGTCTGCAAACCATGATACTGAATCATCTACAACATACAAGTTTTCATCCTGGAATTCTTCTCTGATTAGTGGCATAACATCATCTGAGATATCCTCCCCTGTTTTGATTCAGGAAAGATGGTCCGTTACTTTATTCTCTGCCTCTTTTTTGTCCCTGATCTCAACATTAAACTCCTATAAAAAGGGTACCCATATAATCAACCTTGGTTAGCATCCTTCTTATTGATGATGTATCTGACTACAAAATGATCTGTATAAACAACTACCTTGGACCCCATTAGATATGACCGGAACTTATCTAATATGAACACCATTGCTAAGAATTCCTTCTCTGTAGTTGTTTAGTTCATCTGTGCATCATCCAAAGTCCTACTAGCATAGTATATCACCCAAAACTCCTTCTCATGTCTTTGACTCAGGACATCTCCCAGAACATAATCACTAGCATCACATATCACCTCAAACAGAAGGCTTCAATCCGGGGGTTGAATAATTAGAGTAGAAATTAAAGCTGTTTCAATTTGTTAAATGCACTCAAACATTCATTAGTTTTCAAATTAGAACATCTTGGGATAGGAGGTGAACGTGAGGCCTTGCTATTTTTGAAAAGTCCCTAATGAACCGCCTATAAAAACCCGCATGCCCTAAAAAACTTCTAATATCCTTAACAGATGTGAGTGGCGGCAGCCTCTCAATCACAGTTATTTTTGCCTTATCAACCTTAATTCTTCGAGCCGAAACTTGTTGTCCTAAGATAATTCCTTCCTAGACCATAAAATGACACTTCTCTCAATTCAAGACAAGGTTAGACTCTTTACATCTTTTAAGCACTTTTCTCAGATTATTCAGACATTCATCAAAAGTAGCACCATACACAGTGAAATCATCTATAAAACACTTCCATGATATGTTCAATGTAGTGAGAAAAAATAGACATCATGTAACATTGAAATGTAGCTGGTGCATTATACAAGCCAAATGGCATACGTCGATAAGCAAACGTTCCATAGGGACATGTAAAGGTGGTCTTTTCCTAGTCATTGGAGTGAATTGGGATTTGGAAAAATCTTGAGTAAGCATCTAAGCAACATATATAAGGATGTTTAGCTAACCTCTCTAGCATTTGATCGATAAAGGGTAATGGAAAATGATCTTTCCTAGTAGCTTTATTTAACTTCCTATAATCTATACACATCCACCAGCCCATGACAATCCTAGTTGGAATTAACTCATCATTATCATTTTTGACAATGGTCACCCCTCCCTTTTTAGGAACTATATGAACAGGACTAACCCATTCACTATCTGAAGTTGAGTAAATGACACCAGCATAAAGTAATTTTGCAATCTCTTTCCTAATAACTTCTTTCATATTAGGATTCAAACACCTTTGGCATTCAATGGTAGGTTAACATTCATCTTCAAGAATAATGCGATGCATGCATAATGATGAATGTATGCCTTTTAAATCATGTACAAAATAACCTATAGCTTTTCTAAACTGTCTAAGCACACTCAACAACCTAGACTCTTTTTCAGAATCCAACCCAGTATCAATAATCATAGGAAAAGTAGAATTAGATCCAAGAAATGTGTACCTTAAATTACTTGGGAGCTCCTTTAGTTCTACATTTAGAGCACCTAGCTTTTGTTCTTCATTGCTCTCTAGTATTTCAATCTTTACTAGTTTCCTCGGATTGAACTTTGGTGTCGAGTCTAACATGTCTAAACATACCATCACTTCTTCTAACAGATTTTCTTCTTTGACTTCCCCAAGTAAACAAAGCTCCAAAGGATCATCATGGTAGCCTAAGTTTCCCATCATAGCCTCATTCACTTGATGATCCATAACATCAATCCGGAGGCAAGTTCCTTCCTCCTTTACTGGCTTCTGTATTAAGTCTGATAGTTTGAAGGAAACCTCTTCTTTACCTACTGTCAACAAAAGTGCTCCATTCTTAACATCTATAACTGCTCCAACTATTATCAAAAATGGTCGGCCCAATATAATTGGTATATTTGCATCCTCTTTCATGTCGAGTATCATGAAATTAATTAGAATTACAAATGTCCCCATCATCACTGGCACATTCTCTAAAACCCAAAAGGGTATTTTATCGACCGATCTGCTAGCTGTAGAGTCATCCTGGTTGGCACCATATCACCCATCTTTAATTTTCTCAAAATCGTGTAGGGCATCACACTGACACTCACCCCCAAATCACAGAGTGCCTTCTCAATAGCAACCTCCTCCATTTGACATGGGATAGAGAAACTCCCTGGGTCCTTTAGCTTTGGAGGAAGTGCTTTATTCAAGATGACAGCACTGCACTCTTTTATCAAGGCTACAATCTCTTCTTCTATAATTTTCCTCTTTTTACTGATGATTTATTTTAAGAATTTTGCATAGGATGGTATCCCTCTCAACACCTCTGTCAATGGGAGATTAATCTGGACTTTCCAGATTACCTCTAAAAACTTGGCATACTGCTTCTCCATATTTGCCTTTGCATTCCTCTATGGAAATGACATAGGCAATACATAAGGTTTGCTCATAGGCTTTGGAACATCATCCTTCTCTTTACTCTTGCTCGGTAGTGTCTAGGTTTCAGCTTCACCTCAACAGTCTCTCTTTGTTCCACAATCACTGGTCTTTCCTCTTCCCAAACCTCCATATGCACTAGGCCATCAAAAATCCCCCCCAAATGTATCTTGCCTAATCTAAACATTGAGAGCATTACAATGCTCTCTAGGATTTTTTGGTTGTACTGGCAACTTTCCTAAGGCTTTGGAGGAACTAGCCTGTTGGGCAATCTGATTTCTAGCATTTTATTATGCATGGCTAGCTGCTCCATCCTAGAGGATAGGCTCTTAATATTGTCATCCTGCGCCTTCTGGTTCTACAAGATTATCTCCATCATTGCCTTCAAGTTAGATTTCTGTGGTTGCTGTGGTTGTGGATTATTCATAGGTCAATAGATCGGTGATTGCTTCATTGGTGGAGGCATGTAGGGTTGTTGCTGCCCTGACTGTTGCTACTAATTCTGAGATCCATGATCTCTCCAAGAGAAATTTTGATGATTCCTCTATCCCGGATTATAAGAATTGGAGAAGGGATTCCCTTGTTGGTTCTGGTTACCCTGCCTCTAATGCTGCTGACCAACAAAATTAACATACTCTCCTATTTCTTACCCCTGACTTATGAAGGAACAGTCTCTAGTATGAAATACTCCACAAGCTTCACAATTGATCAGGCCTAGCATCTGACTTGTGTTAATATTGTTTACTACTAGCTTATCTAGCTTACTAACAAGAGCATCTAACTTGGCATTCAGTATAGTGATTGCCTTGACATTATGAACTACTCCCTTCCTGGACCCAGCTGTCTTATTATTCCATTAGTATGAATTAACGGACATCTCCTCTATCAATGCCTTAGAATCTGCTAAAGTACATCCCATAAAAGGTCCTCATGTTGTTGTATCTACAATGCTCTTCATATTTGGGTAAAGACCATTGTAGAATATCTGGATCAGCATCCATTCCGGCACCCCGTGATATGGACACTGACGTTGTAAATCTTTAACCTCTCATTAGCTTCGTGAAATGACTCACTCTCCTGTTGAGAGAAAATCAAGATCTCACTCTGCAGTTTGAATGTCTTAGCCAGCGGAAAATACTTTATTAGAAATGCCTGCACCAACTGAGTCCAATTGATGAAAGTGTTAGATGGCTTCGAATGTAACCATGACTTGGCCTTATCCTTAAGTAAGAAAGGAAAAAGCCTAAGTCTGATTGCCTCTTCCGACACCCCATTGATTTTGAAGGTGTCACAAACCTCTAAAAATGTGGCCAAATGCTCATTGGGATCCTCCGATGGAAACTCATGAAACGGTGAATTCTACACCATCTAGATCAAATTAGGCTTCAACTCAAAATTATTGCTATTGGCCAATGGTCTGGCAATACTCGATTGAACCCCTTCTGGATTGGGCAGAACATAATCCATCAATGGCTTATCAGCTTCCATTTTAAATTCTTCTTCTGCTTCCTTAAGTGCTCTGAGTCTTATATGAAAGGTTCTCTCTAGTTATGGATCTATGTCTATTCTTACGTTGTCTAGGTTTCCCCTCATACGAATATAGATAGTACCTGAAAATAGAAAGAGAGAATGAAATTAGTACCTTAAAAATTAAAACAAATAACTAAGTCCTAAATTAATCAACTAATCTCAAAGTTACTAATATTGACTAATTATCATCAGTCCCCGGCAACGGCACCAAAAACTTATTGGCGTATAAATGAAGTAATTTTCACATGTATAGAATTCAATAAGCTTTAAATTTATAGTCCTTATTAATGTAATTATGTCACCACAAGAATACGGGTCGTAACTGCTGTATAAGGGTATCGTTCTCTGGGATCGATGGTAGTCAAGTACTATACGTTAATTTCATTGATTATTCAGGTGATTATAAATTGAAGTCATGGTTTAAATCTATTAAACTAGTTGTATATTAAAAGCTAAGGGATAATTTACATATGATACATTTAATGTTAGGGATGAATGTATGAAACTAAAGTGAATACACTTCATTAATTAAATCAATTAAGATCTCAAAGCAGTATTTATGTGTAAGAACTTTCCTTCCAAAAATTCATTACCTACTAAAGATAGACAAATAGACTACTTTCATGACCATTGAATCCATTTCAGGGATAGATTCAAAACTACACTTGAGCTTCCCAATTAAGTTAACTCCAATGTCTAGGTAGTTAAAATTAGGTATTTCCATATTCATTTAGTTATATTGATCCTTCTTCCAAAGCAATCAAAAGAACTAAATAATACTCAACTATCAAAACAGGCCTCATTTCAATAAAAGAATAAAATATAATAATAGAAAATAATATGGAAACATGACGATCAACTGATTCATAATGAAGTTAAGATTATAATCTCATAACATTCAACCCTAGACTTTGATTAAGTCATTAAAGCAAAGAATAGAAATAACATAACAAAGTACCAATCATGAATTACAACTATAAATTTAGTTCAAAAAAGGGAAGAAGTAGAAAAGAGAATAAACTATTTAGAACTTGAGAATAGATTCTGTAGTTGCTTCTAACTCCAGCTCTTCTAACTCGCCCAATCCAATTTCCAGCAAGCTTTCTCAATATCTTGATGAATCACCTGCTGTGGAAAGATGGATCAACACTTTGTTAGAAGGTTTTTAAATCTCTCAATCCTTAGTTTTCTCTCTTATCTTCTCAAACCCTAATTTTCTTCCTTTTACTTATTGACCTCTATCTTAAGACCCTAAATGTTTTATTCCCTCTATTAACTCCCCTCTCAATCTCCACCCTTCATTCCTTAATCTAATGGCCATGAGAAGGAATGAAAAACCAAACTAAAATGCCATATACGAGTCATGTAAGACATCCATGACTCGTGTAAGGCTCGAGGGGAACTCAATGTACAAGAAAATAGGATGGTCGAGTCATACATGACTCATATGTACCATCTATGAGTCGTGTATGACTCTTGTGAGATTAAGTGCATAAAAAATTGGATGGCTGAGTCATACATGACTCGTGTGTGCCATCCACGAGTCATGTATGACTTATGTGAGATGGGAAAACACGAAGGAAATGAAGAACAGAAGGGATCCGAGACCTACACGAGTCATGTAGGTCATACACGAGTCGTATAGGACTCGTATGAGGTAGGGAATTTACCAAGGTTTAGGGTTTTTAGAGGGGGCGAGATCTATACGAGTCATGTAGGTTATATATGAGTCATGTAGGTTATATACGAGTCATGTAGGACTCGTATGGTTGAAATAAAACTTAAATTCTAAGGTAACATAAGGGAAACTAAATTTCTAATACCTAGAACTATGTAAGAACTACAAAATGGTACTTAGAAAACTTAAAATATGCAAACAATTCTATTTACAAAAAGCTAATTCCTAGGTTATGCAAAATATCTATAGAAACTATGTGAAATATGAATGAAATGAATGAATGAAAGCTAAATATGTAAATGATGAATGATATGTAAGACATGATAGTAATGTATGTAATTCATCATATAATATGTTTTAAACCTACTAAGAATGTATGAAAGTATGATTAAAAGTGATTACTTAAGTATAAAGAAAGACATTGATAATGCAAATTATCAAAGTCTTATTGTGAAATATAACAAAGTCATAATAAATTATTTATTGAAGATATTTCAAAAATATGTAAATTTAAAGAAAATTAATATATTATCTTAAATAAAGAATCAATTATTGAATTAGTCTCTCCCTGTGAATGACATATATAATATTTAAATAATTGATATTTTACATATTTTATGTAGCAAGTCAAGATATGTTTCAAATTTCGTAATTTTCTGAACAAGAATGAGCCGATTATCGAAAGGAAAGCAAGATCTAATGGCAATAGTTCAAAACAAGAGGATAAGCATGAGCCATATATATATATATATATACACACACACACACAAAGTTAAGCATTATTTTATGATGGTGGATGGATGATGAAATGGTAATCAATCGAGGAGCTTTAAAGGTGGGTTTATGGGTATGGGAATAGCGGTGTTGATGACACCATTGCCACTTTGAGGTTTGGAGATTCTCTGCATGCTTTGGTTTTATCTTTAATTATATAATATAATAATATAAGTATCACGTAATGATGGATCATTTCCAACTAATTCAAAAAGTTGCTTCTTTTTCCCACTCTACTCTCGGGAAAAGCTTCCCCATAACAAGTCCACTTGATGGCCGTAGTCACCACTTAACCCAGCCACCCCCTTTCTCCTCCTTTTCTACCCTCATTCTACTCCTCCTCCTTTTTCAATATTACATTATATTCTATTTAATTTTATTTAAATTTTAAATTTTAGCATTTTTTTATTATATTAAAATGTAATTCAACCCCCTTTTTTTTTTTAATAATTCACATGTAAAATCATCAAAACTTGAATTCGAGCCTTTTAAATTTTTGATTATAATATTATTGACTAAATGTAAAATTATAATATATATCCACTATAATCAATAAACATAAAAATTAATAAAAATAAATATTTTATTTTATTAAATTATTTAAAATAAAATATTTGTATATACATTTTATTTATTTTATAAAATTGATATAAAATGTATAATTTTTTTATATTATTTATAAAATTAAAAATTATAAAATGTTATATGATTTAAATATCTAAATTTTTATGAAATTGAAAATACCATCTAAGAAATGATATTTCATAAATATCTCATTTTTAATATTTTTAAAATTTAAAATTTAAATATTTTATAATAAATTTAGCATTATTAAACTTATAAATACATATTTAATAAAAAATATATATTTTGGAATTTCATGAATCAAAAGAATATCATTTATATGTATATATATATCCTTCATATTTTTACATATCTTTAAGTAAAAATTGTAATAATATTCATTTATATATTTATTAATATAATTTAGATGAAAATATATAAATGGAAATAATTTTCATGTAAGTGGGTGGATAAAATACAAAGAAGGCCAAAAGTGAAAGGGGGGATGTGTGGATTGGCACTTAGCTTACACCCCTCCTCACACTTTAATTACTCATTTATGCATTTGATAATTTGACAACCTTTACATTTACGATCGAAATATATGAATATATTAAATAAACATATTAAAATTTAGCTATAAATATATATTAAAATAAAAATAACTAATATAATATTATCGAATAAAATTACCATCAAATATTTAATATTTGAAATTTTTACAATTCATTCGTATAAATCTATATGTTAATGAAAATGGTGGTATTAGGGTCAAATTTTAAATATTAATAACATTAATTGAATTTGATTTTTAATGTACATTTTAGAATATATATATTTAATAAATGTATTATTTAATTTAAAATATTTATTAATTTTTTTAGACTCTATGATTTTGAAATATATATTTTATTAAATTTTATACATTTATAATATATACATTTTGAAAATACATTATTTGATTTAAGTATTTAAAAATTTAAAAATGATAAATAATATATAGATATTAAATTTAAAAATGTTAAAAATAAAATATTTTTAAAATATTATCATGATATTTTAAATCTCATCAAAATGAAACATTTAAACTATAAAATATCTTATCTTATGAAATATGTATTCTTTATTACTGATTTTATAAAATAAATAAAAAAAATTTGTTAAATATAAATTAAGTAAAAATAAATAAAAAAATCAAATGAGACTTATTTAATAAAATATAAAATATATAAAAATTAAATATTATATTTTAAAATATTATTTAAAAAATAATATCTAAAATCCGATAAGAAAAGACGTAATGTTTTTAATTCTTTTAATTTTAAAAATTAAATAAAATATTTTATTAAAAGATAAAATTAAATGATAGATTAAGTGAAATGAGAGGGTTTAGTTGATAATTAATGTGTAATTAAATTGAAAAAAAACAAAAAAAGATGGCTGGAATATTTCTTAATGAACAAGAAAGTTGTGAACTGTAAGGAAGAGAAAAAGCGGCTGTCAAGTTGCATCCCCAATCAAACCGGATCGGACGGCTGATTGGTAAGACAGACAATGTTGAAAAGCCGATCCCACGGTTATTACTAAACTCAACGCTGTCTCCTTTCGATAATATTCGGATGATATAAAATGTTGGCACGTTTCTTTCTTTCTTTCTTTTCATTTTTTATTTTATTTTTAATTTGTTTTCACGACCGCCTTTTAAATTCATTTCCATATTTAGCTTTGGATTTTCGGGCATTTTCCTCAGCCAAGCCAAACACCCTTTGGTCTTCTCCTTCTCCTGCTTCTTCTTCTTCATATATTATACTGTTTCAGAGCTAAGCAATTAGCGTTACACTTCCAACTCCCATAACCCATCTTCTGTTTTCATTCAAATCTTCTGCTGAACGTTTCTTGGGGTGAGCCTCTCTTTGTTTTCTCAAATGGGTTTTTTTTTTTTTTTGGTTTGCTTGTTGCTGATGCATCATCGCTTCAATTTCAGCTCCAGGTTCTCTGGTCAATCTTGTTTCAGTGGATTGCTTAGTTGAAGCTTTTTGGACCTTGTTTTGAGTAATTATTGGGAGACAAGATGGTATTTTCTCGCATTGCTTTAACTTGACTTTTGAACAGTTTCATCACTTCAAGTTTCAATCTTTATCGCCGTTTTCCATCGTTTTTTGTAACTTTGAAGCTCCCCCATATGCAGGTAAGTCAATATGGACAGATGGTGAATCGGGATTTAGGTCCGCCGTGGCTGAAACCATTGTTGGGACAAAGCTACTTTGTACCTTGTTCAGTTCATGGGGATTCAAATAAAAGCGAATGCAATTTGTTTTGTTTGGATTGTATGGGTAATGCCCTCTGCTCTTATTGTTTGATCAATCATAAAGATCATCGAGTTGTGCAGGTTTGTTTCATTAACTCTCTTTTCAATCCTCTTGAATCCCAACGGTTTTTTTACTTTATGTTAACTGAAATGAGAATTTCCCGCAGATAAGGCGATCTTCGTATCATAATGTTGTGAGAGTGAGTGAAATACAGAAGTACATCGATATTTCCTGTGTGCAGACTTACATTATCAATAGCGCCAAGATCGTGTTTCTTAATGCACGTCCTCAGCCAAGACCTGGAAAGGGCGTCACCAATACCTGTGAGATTTGCTGTAGAAGCCTCCTTGATTCCTTCAGATTCTGTTCTCTCGGTTGCAAGGTTTCTTCCTTTCCCCTTTCCCTATTTGATGCATTTCCTCTGTTTTTTAAAATTACATCCATTGTTGCTGTAGTTGACTTTCAACTCGTTGAAGAGAAATACAAGTTTTAGTATTTGATCAACACTGTGTCACCGTTGGTTTGGTAGTTGGCTTTCGTGTTAAAATGCTCTTCTCATTTGGAATTTCTGTTCCTGTTCTCCACCTAATCTAGTTCGATATTCAGTGTTCTGAAGTACCCTTTTTGTTGTTTGTTACTGTTAGCTGGGAGGCATGAAGAGGGGCGATCCAGACCTGACATTTTCCCTGAAAATGAAGCACAATCGGGATCCCTTCCTCGCAGGTTCTGAATCTGACGAGTCTTCTACTCCAAAGAAGATAAGAAAGACACATGCTTTCAACCGATTGATGGATGGACTATCCATTTACTCTTCTGATGGTCACAGCTCCGGCGATGAGGCTACCACCAACATTTCTCCATCAACTCCTCCAATTTACAACCACCGGAATGCAAGAAGAAGAAAGGGTATACCTCATCGAGCTCCATTTTGAGGTTTCCAAAATTTGAAAAAGAAACTTGGCAAAATAATAATGGAAAAAAGAAATCAAAAGGAGGGAATGTCTGCAATAGTATGCAAGTTAAAGACCACGTATAACAAATTAAGGTCAAAGCAGTGAAATGTGGGAAATGATTGGTATTGTCATGAGTTTCATGTGTAAATACTAGAAAAGGTTAGTGTGTTTTCTTTCTTTTAGCTTGGGAGCATGAAAAGCGAAAATGGTCCCTTCATATCTATTTATTAACACGTGTTGGGATTCGTTTTCTAGACTAGAAAATAGTTTTTAAGATACATATACAATGTCCAAGTACAGAGATGATATGGGTTCTTAGGTTGTTGGGGAAGGAAGAAGATACTAATAATGGTATTGTACATGATGACTTATGTAAAGAAGAAGAATGTATCATGTCCATATACATAGTGATCATATATATTTATATATCTGGATGGATTCGCTGTTTTGTTTTCATTTTACATAATGAATCGGGTTCGTGCAATGTATTGTAAAGGGAGTTTGTTCAAAATGGCGCATTGGAGGTGAGAGTTCTCATGGGTCCGCAAGTGCGAGCTCCGGTCAATTTGAGGGCCAGTGGTGGTTCGTAATTTGACGGGTTTCTGTTGTCTTTTCCCACCGATCCAACGCATGTGGTAGTTGCGTGTGCGTGTGCGTGTGCGTGTGCGAAGAAGTTGGCGTTGGATTTGAGCTTTCTGGAAGCAGCCGTCTCTCGTTGATCACATATTCTGAATTTACATGTATGTTTATGAATGAACGGGTTGTTTTTTTCTAGCATTTGGATATGCATTTAGGCATCGTTTTCATCAAAGTCTGTCCACACTTGGAACAATGCACGAGTAATAGATATCGAAATTAAATATATTCAAACTAACAGCATGATGAGTAACGAATTCAACGGTGGAAGATGGGAAGGAGATTGATGGAAAGAGGCGGTGGAGAAAGCTCGGGAGACACGAGAACCCCGCCACAGCAGAGACAAAGACGTCGACCTCCTCCAGATAGATGCTCCCAATTTCTATAAAAAAAAGAAAATTAAAAGAAAAAGGAAATAAAACAAGTGGATGGTGATAATGATGAGAGCCGTAAGGAATCTGGAAGGCTGCGTTTGCTCCTTCTTTGTCCCTTTCCACCCACATAATGGTGCTTTCCTACCCATCATCCTCATCCTGCTTTGCATTTATTTATTTATTTTATTTTACGATTTATTTTCAAGTTATGGAGACGAAATTAACCCTTCGCATATTAGTTTAGTGAATTATTGAGGAGGTGGGGTTGGCCTTAAAAGTCTAGGCGGGTGACGTTTCCAATGTTTCAACTTGGCACTCTACTGTAGCCGATGACAGAGACATCCCTGATCTTGAAACTGCTTTCTAAGTTGCCACGTTGTGTCCATCAGAGGTCCGAAAATGGACACCTGTCTTTCCATTCTTTGCTAGACGCCGCTCGCGACAAACTATAGCATGTAAGACAACCGCTGTTCTTCCTTTTTCCTGCTGCATCTCTTCTTCTGGTAATTTGGATCGGTAACGATGAGTTGATATGAATTTAATTATAAATAATTTAAATTTATTTTCTATATTATATTAACATCGAATTGATGAACCCAATTCGATTATATCTTTTAAATTCAAACATTAAATTTAATATTATATTAAAAATTAAAGATTAAAGATTCATAAACTATGTTAAAAAAACGGTCGGCAGGCGTAGGCAGGGTGGGTTGCAAGCGGTGCACTGGTTTTCTCTTTTTAAAGAAATCAACAGGCTACATATTCAGAGGGGGGCGAATCTTCCTTTCATCGTTCACAAAAAACAATGAAGAAATGGGGGAATTCTATAAAGGCGAAAAGGGTAGTTTTCATTATTTAAAGATGATTAATCTGACTGTGGGTACGATCATCTGAAGTTGGTGCACATTCCCACCTCTAGAGACTCAAGGCAGGATGATGTCAAGCAATTTGGCATCTGGTGTGCTCGAGTAAGATGTGGATAAGGGGAGGAGGGCTATGGATAAAGGCAGGCGGTGAAGCTTCGGGCTTATTCCAATCTTTTCATTAAATATATACACATAAAAGGAATGCTCGTTCACTAATCCTTTGTCCTTTTCTCATTCTAAACGTGCATCGCTATCGTCCAACATGTTAATACGGTTGGGAATATATTATATTATGGAGTCATTTGAAGATGGTTGATAACCCTTGCATGCTATGGTGTCCCTACGTTCATCCCTTCAACAAGACATTTGCCCATGCACCCCTTTTTAAGGATACGGTGTCATGCTGGCTCGGCTATCAATTCGGGTTCAATTCTCTTACCTCTCTGCTGTAAAATATAACTCCCTCTCGTGTCCAAGTTAGGCCATGCCGTAGGCGATGGCGCCGGTGGGTATCGCAATCAGAATTATCCGACAAAATTTTCCGCTAGATCAAAGGTTATTCGCGGGATGATGCGGCTGAAAACAACAGGGAATTGGATATTTTAATTTGCGGTAGCTAGTGGTGAATCTATTCCGCATTTGGAATTCGGACCTCTTGTCATCTTATAAGTTCCATAATGATAACGATAAGAATCAACATCTTCGGATATTCTGTACAAACAATCAATTAATTAAATGCATTATTATAATTAATAATCACAACTTGATTGTATATAGTTAATGCGTAAAGATTTGGATTGAGTTCATATATTTTCCCGTTGAAATGACTTATGAAACATAAATTATTGCATTACTGATCATTATTTGTGATTTATCAATTTTAATCAAATATAAAATATATACACTAATGATTATTTATATTAATTAATATAGTAATAATATATGCAATCTTGTATTCTTTTCTAATCATTTTATCCTTAAAAAATATAAGATTTTTTATTATAAATTAATAACTCTGTTGAACCAAATTATCGATCTTTTCTTGAAATTTATGATTTCAAAGGGGCTAGTTGCTTAATACGGTTTCCATGGGCGAATGATGTATGTACCCGCTGCCAAAACTTGAGGCTATGTTGGTGGAAATGCAACAGTTTAACAGCCTCAACAGAAAATTAAGATATTCACCCTACTCCATCACTTATCCTGCTAGCTAGCTGGCTGGCCGGACGTGATTCCATTTGTCAAGCCAAGTCTAAAGCCAGCAAATCATAGTCTTCTTGTTCAAAAAGGTCAAGCAGAAGTGCATTTGGGTCATCTTTGCCCAGCCGGCTGGTGAACTCGAGAGCTGAGACTGCACTTCTTCAATCATGGTTGTGGGCTTGGCCCACTTAGCTCCATCCGATACATCTTTTCAATGTTGGAACCATGTTTTCTCTTGTTTTGTTCTTTGATTTGTACCTGACAAAATCGTTACGTGTTTTTGATTTCCATGCAAGTTGGGAATAACGAGTCCATGCCCATAATTTGATTCCAGATGATTACACCAGCAGCTGAGTTGATAAAATTAATTAAATGACAAGATTGATCCTTGCGTTAGTATGTTTGGGCCGACCCGCGATAACCAGGCAGTGAGATGTTTCCAAACGTGTTCTTCCACGCTGTCATCGTCATAGATAAGTGTTGCCATAGATTGATCTTCTTGTAGCGTCTGAAACGAACTTAGAAACGTTATATTTTTCTCGACCTTTATTCCTCTTGCTGGTTTGATCCCCAGGTTAACGACAAGAGTTTGGTGGAGAGGAGGTCGCAGGAATTTGCCTGATTCCATTGACGATGTTGTCTTTCTAGTTTGGCGCCTTGTTTCATCCTTCCACGTTCATGGAGAAGTCGATCGGATTGTTTGGTCAGTTCCTTGGTTTCATCTAATTTGGGGGTCGAGCTACAACCCTAACAGAATTCAGACCAAAAATAAGTTATTGACGTTGAATATGATTCCTGACAACTTATGTTTGCTTTGGCTTTTGCTGACATCTAAATGAGCATGAGTCATTCATATATTATCCATCTAAATGAGTAGTGTGATTCATGAATTATTTAAAATTTAATTTAATAAAAATTTGTTTAAATTTATTTAGTAAAATTTATTTAATAAATAAATGAAGTTTAAATTAAATAATACTTAACTTGTTTAAGTTTGTAAATCGAATTGGTAAAAAATTCATAAGTTAATTTTTTAGATATATAATCTATAAATTTATAATCATGTATAAATATATTTTTTAAATTCAATTATTGATATAAAATTATAAATATATATGAAATATAATACTTTTATTAATAATTTTTTTATTTTTTAAATAAAAATAAAAAATATATTAAAATTTAAATTTAACATGCTCGACTAAACTCGATATATCAAAAATTTTATAAAACTCAGCTTGACCTCAACTTGTTTATAAATAAATCAAACTTGAGCAAGGTAAAAGTTGGTTTGACTTGACTGGTTTATACCATCTGCATGTAACATTTCTTTTATCATAAATTTTTTTTATTAACCCAAAAAATTCATAAATTAACAAATAATATAATAATATATGCTTCTATTTCATAAAATTAGATTCATTCCTAATAATTTCATCAAGATTAATAAAATATTAATTATTTTATTTTAAAAAATAAAATTAAATATATTTTTCTTATTATACTTTTATTTTAATTATAAAATAATAAAAATATTTTATTGTTAGTTATATTTTTAAATTTCAAAATTATTTAAGTAATGATATAATAGATATTTATTATATTAATTATTTTATTAGAAAAGAAAGTATATTATAATTTAAAACAAATAAAAAAATAAACATACTTTTGTAAGGAAGGAGTATTCATTTTTATCAAAAATTAATTATATATTAATTATTATTTATATATTAACAATTATATATTGATTAATATATATTTAATATTTAATAAAAATTAATATATGTTAATATAGATATTATTAACCAATGAATAATAATGTATAATGAATTTGATAACTACAATAATTTTTTAGTAAGGAAAAATTCTTATATAAACCTCATTTACTATATAAAATTATAAATATTACTTATTGAAATTCCTAGAACCGCTGGCAACACGTGCGATTTATAGTGGTTCGGCCAATTCTTGCCTACGTTCACTTTCTCCTAAGTCTCAACTTATGGTTCCACTAAAAATCAATTGATTTACATAATAAGGATTCCCAAATGAATCCAATCCCCAGTGTTTTCAAGACTTATACTCTAACCTTTACAATTTCAATCTTACAATCAACTCAAACACAAAATAATCCCCAATAGATTAATCTCACACCAACCCCACAAAGATTACAATTACACACAAAGAGCAATTGAAGAAACAAACTTAAAACTTACTTGTGACAGATGAGTATAGCTCAAAAACGAATGCTCTACAAGTATATTTTCGTTAGCAAAGAAAGTATGAAAGTTATGCTATTGAAACTAGCCGTTTCTCAGACTTTAAAACCTAATTTCTAAGTCGCGTACGGTCGTACTATATTTATACCCCCGTACGTATTCAAAACTAGCCGTTGGAAATTGGGAGGGAACTGTGGTACGGTCGTACCATCACTTGGTACGCCCATACCAACCCAAGTTTCCTGATACACAATTTTCTTGCGAGTTCACGTACGGTCGTACCACCCATTGGTACGCCCGTACCGAAGCAGGTTTACTGATGCACCAAATTCCTACGAGTTTGCGTACGACCGTACCAACCAATAGTATGCCCGTACCAAACGCAATGGAACAATACCCATAAGGTACGGCCAGTTGTATGACCGTACAACACACAAGCGATATTTGGTACGCCCGTACCAAATGTGGTACGCCCGTACCATGTGAGAAAATACTTAGATAATTGCAAATAACTTAAATTGACTCATACGTGACTCAACAATCAAAACCTAGGGTTTAACAATCTCCCCCTTTTTGATGTTGGCAATCAATTTAAGTTTAATTTGCAAAATACATTCAAAAGACATTTTATTTTTAAAACATTTTAAAATTTTGAAAATCTCCCCCTTTATTTTGGAATATATGCCATACAATCAAAAATATAATCAAGGCATCAACAAATAACCAAAATACATAAAGATGAGATAACAACCATAATCATCAAATCACATACACTAAATAAATATCATCATATATATAAGGGATATCAAATGATACCATATCCAAAAATAAACAGACACTAAAGATAAACAATGAAAAACAACAACAATAATAAACTACTCCACTATACACTGAAATCCTAAACATATAATAAACTAAACATCTCCCCCTATGACAACATCGAAAAAGAGATGATCACTCAGGGTCCTGAGGAGGAGGTGGAGTCAATGGAGGAACAATAAAAGGGTCTACTAGTACACTGATAGAGTGAAGAGATGCTGTGGTAGAGGTACCAAACTCCTGGAAGTCAGCTATGTGCTGATTAAGCCACTGATCAATTGAATCAATGCGTCGCTCGAGGCCAGAAATGACAGTGGTAAGAGATGCAAAGTGCTGAGCGAGCAAATCAGCAAGGGCAGGATCAATAGAAGTGGAAGCTGGAGCAGGAGGAGTAGACTCAGGAGCAGTACCAGAAGCATAAGGATCTGGAGCAGCAGCGCTAGAGGAACCACCTGAGAAAAACCTCTAAGGCTTGCAGCTAAGGGCCGCCTGACGTGCAGCGTCATCGAGAGTTGGTGCAGGAGCAGGCTGGTCGTGCCACTCAGCAGGAGTATCATCAGATAGAGGGACCTAGAGCTACTGAAGGACCGCTATAGTTCGTCGGCCGTAGAGAGCGACTGTGTCATTGGGCAGCTCCAATGATCTAAGATAGGTGAGTCGACGAGATATGTACTCAGAGTGAAGGATGTAATCGCCATCAGCAGTCTGCTCATAGAGCATGGAGTGCTCTATGAAAGATGAATCCAAGTTAGGACCAAGAGGTCCTGGAGAGGGGGCGGTGGTAGGGAAGGCTTGCAGCCGGTGGCAAATGTGATGAATGAGAGGACCAAACAGTATAGCCTTGCCGGGCTGCTTTTGGACGTCGACCTCATGGAAAGAGGTCTGAAGCCAACGTCCAGACTGGATAGGTGTGCCCGAGACCATGCAGTAAAGAAAAAGGAGGTCTGGGCCAGTAATGGTGTCATTCGACTCAAATCTCCCAAAGATGAGATAGGAGATGAGCCGATGACAGTAGAAAAGGGCGAGGGACTTAAGACAGAAGGCCTTCTATCGAGAAGGCCAGAAAGCAGTGGGGAGTGCAATCTGACTCCAGAAAGCATTGCGGTCATATATCGTAGATTTGACATTAGCAATGCCCTCACTCAGAAATCCAAAAATGGCGTCAAAATCAGTAGAAGATAAAGTATAATGTCTCCTAAAAAGACGGAAGGAGCAAGAGAAGGAAGTAGCCAGTGAAAAGGAATGTAAAAACTCAAGCGCCACTGATTAAATATACTGGTTAGGTAGAAAGGCAAAATCTGACCAATGGATATTGGCCAAATAGCCAAGAACATCATCCTCCAAACCGGTAAGGCGAAGTGTAGGATGACATGTAAAACGAGAGTGAGAGAACACTTTCTCACTCAGAACAGAAGTCCTCATAGTGGAAGCAGCAGAAGTACCACGAGAGCCAGAACCAGGAGGACAGGTGTGTTAGACTATCCGTGAGGAAGAGTCACCACGTGCGGCAAGATCAAACATGATGAAAATATAACAAGAAAACAGTAAAAATCAATAAAATAGTGAAAAACTGAAGTTTTTGGAATTTCGGCAGAAATTCGACGTAAGTTAAAAAACTCAAAAATAAAACCTGCGTAAAAACCAATACAATTTGACACAAAAGTTTGAAATGATATCCTAAGCACTAAACTCTAAAGAACCTAGAGCTAAAAAGGCCTAGAATACTCATAAAATCAAAATATCTCAAAAAGGCACTTAAATAATTAATAAAACAGTAAAAACAGAATTAAAAGTAAATGAAAAGAGTGAAAAACCAACCGGAATGATGAAATATGAAGGAGTAAGCAAAATGCCAGGGGTTGGGAGAGGATTTTAGAGGGTTTCAGAGGAAATTTTAGAGGAATTTGGAGTGAAAGTGAGGTAGAAAGTGAAAAAATGAGCTTTTAAAAGCGTTTTTCGTATCGCGTACGGGTGTACGGGTAGGACGTACGGCAGTACGATCCAAAATGAACTGAAATTTTACATCGTGTATGGGCATACGGGAAGAACGTATGACCGTACGAGACACAAACTTTTAGTATTCAAGATCACGTACGGGCGTATCTCCTAGGCGTACGACCGTACGAGGAAACAAGAAGAAATTCTTCACGAGGACCCGTACGGGTGTACTACATTTAGTACGGCCGTACAGTCATAGGTACGGTTGTACCAAAAAGATTACAGGTCGTACCAGACTTGACAGATTCGAAGGCAGGAACCCGTATGAGCGTACCAACAGTACGTATGGCCGTACGAGGACCAAAAACAGAAAATTTTGAAGAGTTTTTATGAACATTTTGAAAAATTTCCAAGTCCACAATCACACCTATTTCAAAAATGACCCATCTATCATTCCTAATTCATGTTTGATAAAGTTCAATCATTCTTCACTTAGGGGTTTAGTAAAAATATCGGCCAATTGGTGAGTTGTATCAACAAAATCTAATACAACCTTCCCTTTTTGCACATTATCACGTAGGAAATGATGTCTAATAT
>CANYBF010187650.1:0-17141 GCA_948192965.1 Dalechampia spathulata
CTAAGTTAATGATTAGAGATATTTATATTTAAATTGAATAAGTGAAGTGTTAATTAAGAATATAAATTATGGTAATACTTAAGACAGGAATATTGAATATATTAAGATTAAGTTTAACTACAAAATAAGTAACTTAAGAATGCTTATGGTAAGGTTAAGGAGATTATAATGAATATATGATTATGATTGTTTTATGGACTTAAATATTTTAAGGATTTAAGAATATTAAATGATTTAAGAAGATCATTAAGTTATATGACATTGTTTTAGTGAGAATTTAAGTAAGGACATTAACAAGAGTAACAGAATACTTAAAAGACTAAGTATGCTTGAATCATAGAATAAATCTATTTGGTTGATTTTATATATATGTACTAAGTTAATGATTAGAGATATTTATATTTAAATTGAATAAGTGAAGTGTTAATTAAGAATATAAATTATGGTAATACTTAAAGCAGGAATATTGAATATGTTAAGATAAGTTGAATCTGATTGAGATATTAAGGTAATAATATTGTTTTAAGCATGATTAAATGATTAAATATTAGACAGTTCTACTTAATGACACTATACCTCAGACTAAGTATGAATAATAGAAGAATGATTAAGTCAAAATATAAATTTTATAGTCACTGGTTATAAGTTAAGTTAATTAAGGATTATAATTAACTGATATTAGGATTGTTAAGAGATTTCTGTATTAATTAATTATTGGTCTTAAGTTAACATGATTTTTAACAATCAGCTAGCAGAAAATTATTTAAGAACTGATTATTTTTTGATTTAAATGAATTCTGGAACTGAATATTTTTCTAAACGCTTAAGGTATTACTAAACTTAATCTGACAACAGAAGTTAAGTTAAGATAGAAATACTAATAAAAAACTGATAGAGTTATATAGACAGGATATTAAGGAGTAATTAGTATTATGATATCAATAGAGTTATGTTATCATATATTTAAGACTGTCATATTAAATTATGACTTAACAGCAACTTAGTTTTAGCTGAAACTAAATTAAGTTGCAAAATATAAACATAATGTTGATTATAACTTTAACGATAACAAAATTAATAACTAGTAGATTAATTTTAAACTATTTGGTAAATATCTATATACTTATTAATAGCAATAATAACTTGGTGTTAAGGTATAGTCCTTAATAAGAGGTTTGATATTAACTTTTTCACAGATTATTATTTAATATACTAAAAGGAGATAAATAAAACATGCATGATAAAGATGTTATTAACTGTTTTATTTTAAGTATAGAAAAAGAATAAGAAGTATTTATTACTACGAATAAGATTATTCATGATATTATTTAAATAAAGTTGATTTAAAGGACTTTAAAGTATGATTAAAGTTTGTTATGATACGATATTATAGCAAAAAAATGATGATAGTTTTATAAATTAAAATAGAAAAGGATGATCAAATGGTAGTAAAGATAAAGTGACTTTAAATAAACTAAGTTATTATTAAGGGGAAAATTAAGCAGTAAACTAAAAGAAACACATTAGAAATGACATTGATTTATTCAATGGTATATAATGATAAGAATGATAAAGGATGAATTTAATTACTAATAAAAGATTAATATTGATTTTGAAATAGGTAAATCAGTAGAAAATATTCATGAATCATCCAAGGATAGTAGCAAAGGGAAGGACATACTAGGTTTGTGCTAGAATGTTTGAAGTCCTCGATCATTAAATGATCAAAGAGGCAAAAGTTTGGTAATGTAATAGCATTACAACAAATTGAATTTAATTATGCATCATATATATATCATGAATGTAATGCATTCAATATAAACATGACATAGCATGACATGGTGAAATAAGGAGAAAAAAATAAAATATGATGTGATATGAAAAAAAGGCTAAATGATTATACTGGGCACAATGATATAAATTCCTATGGGAATAAAATAATATGTTATCATGATATGAAGGAAACAGAATTGAAAAGCAAGATTTTAAATGAGCTCATATGTAAAGAATCAAAGTTATGTTATAATGAAAAACCCAGTAAATGCGCATTTAAATGATATGATGGAACAAGGAATAAGAGGGAGAATGCATAGCATAAATGCATTCTCATAAATATGTACTATTCATAATTTATGACATACGACATAATATGATGTGAATTCATGATATAATTAAATAAATCAACATCACTTGAATATTTATTATGGTTGGAATTTCATCATGTTTTAAGATAGTTATGTTAAATTATTCATAACTATATGACATGATATACAAATGAAATATACATGTTGTTTGAAATGTATGACATAATGATTTCTTGGCATTAACATTTCATGAAATATAAATGCCTTAATTTTTACATGCTATAACTAGCACCACTGAGTTTATACTCAGCATTTGTCAATTGATAAACGTAGGACTAAGCAAAGTCATTGAACCAGAACGTTAGAAGCAATAGGTGGACATATCAACATTTTGTTGGTACATGGTTTAAGTTTTCCTTCAGACTTCTATCGTTGTAAATTATCATGCAACTACTTAAATAAAGTACTCCGGCAGTAAATAAAGTAAGTTTGGCAAAACTAAAGATATGTAAAATATTAATGTGTCTATATTGTAACTTTGATGATAAAATTATGATGTTATAATCTGAGACAATAAATAGTTTGGATTAATATGAGTTTGCATGCTAGTAATATGTATAAAATTTAAAAAAAAATTTTACGAAATGTATGGAATCTTTTGTAGGATAATTATTGACTTCCTCAGTTAGGAAGTTCATAATCATTCTATGGGAGCATGTTACGCAGCCGAAAGTCATGACATTATTTCATTTTCATTTAAAATGCATGAAATATTAGGAAATGAATGTATTAATTTCAAAAAATCATTACTTCATATCTAAAACTTAAGACCTCTTTTTATTGTTTATTAGAAGGACTACTTTCATGAATTCTTACATGATGTTTTGAGGATCATGATCTTTTTGCATATAAAAAATTAAGTTAAAAGTTTAATTCAGGTGGATTTCTAATCTCTTTATGCATGAGACTAATTTTGTAATTTTTATTAACTATTATTATTTTTATTTATTTAAATCCTTTTAAATAAATCTTTTATTGTAATTTTTATTAGCTATTATTATTTTTATTTTTTAAAATCCTTTTAAATAAATCTTTTACCAAGTCTTTTTATTGTTACGATAACATTTTTTCCCTACATGATTTTCTCCACTTCTCACTTTCTTTTCTCCATCACTCCCGGCTTTTATCCTACATACTTTTACATTCAAGTTTTATTTTCCTTATCAATACATAACTACGAATACAAAAAAGATACATCTACTTTAGTGAATCATCTCCTTACTAGCTAAATATAAATTTATTATTTTTATTTCATGATTTCTAGTGGAAGAACTCATTTAATCCTTGGAGGATACATCAATTGTAGCAAAAATAACCTTTAAGGATAGTGATATTATCATTCCTCGAGTCTCATATCACCATTATTCAATCCTTTCTTTCTAATAATCTTAAAGGATATCATGGATTCTTCTATTATTTTCAATATGTTTAGTTCTAATGTTGTTATTAATCTACCTTTTGATTTAATGCTACATAGGAGAAGGTTGAAGATAATGATATAAAGATATTGGAAAGTTCAACATTGGAGATGATTGAAGACTGATATTCATTGACCTTTCTGGCAAACATAAATTTGTCATTGGAAAGTATGAAACATGGGAGATTGTTGAAGATAATGATATAAAGGCATAAGTTTAAGAATATCATAAACTATTTAAAGATCTCAAAGCTAAAAGTATCATTTTTTCTGATGAGTTTTTTTTTATGGATTGCTTATTGAAAAATTGCTCATTTCATGAAATGACTATAAAAAATTACTCAAATGTAATTAGAAGTATTTTTCCATTGATGGTCTTATCACACATATCATAATTAAGGACATAAATTAAAAATAACTCAAAGCTATCAAAGAAAAGGAGAATGTTATAAAGGTAAATGTAATGCAAACCAAGAGGCTACCTATTAAGAGGTATGAATGTAAACATAATTAGAAGCCTAAAGTGCAACCTATGTTTAAGTAAAAAAGCAAATTGCTTTATTTTTCAGAAACTTGGACATTATGCACCTTAATGTAGAAAACATATGATGCGAAATGACAATCTTATTTAACCAAAAGTAAATCTAGTTGAAATATAAGATATTATTGTTATCATTTCTCAAGTTAATGTTATGGTTGATATGAATGAATGAGTGATAGACTCTTCTACTAGAAGACACATTCCTAGTAGTACAAATACTTTTAGTCTTACAACTAAGTGAATAAAAGGAGATAAAAATAGTTTTCTTTAGTGATTCAAGAATTACTCTAGTTCTTAGAAAAGGTAAAATTCTTTTCAAGCTTACATCTAGAAAGATATTAACTTTAAATAATGTTGCATGTTCCTAATATTTATAGCTTTATTAGGAAAAGTGAGGGAGAAAATATATTTCGAGTTTGATAAGGTTATGCTCACAAAAATATAATGCTTTTATGAAAAAAGATTATTATAATAATGGTTTGTTTGTTAAGTTATAATAATAATGTTAGTTCCTTTACTTACTTGATTCATTCATTTGATATGTGGTATGATATATTTGAACATGTTAGTTTACATTACATTAAGAAAATATTATCTACTGGTTTAATAAGTAATAATAATAATATAAATATGTATAAGTGTAAAATTTATGTTGAAATTAAATAAACTAATAAATCATATGCATATGTAATTAAAGAATAAAATTTTTAAGTTTGATACATACTGACTTAAGAGATTTCAAATAAATAATTATTAATCCCAAAGTAGTGGTCAAGAGAGGTGGATTAACAAATTAAAAAAATTTAGCAAACTATTTTAAAAATCAATAAACTATTTTTGAAAATGGAAAATTAATAAGTTCAACAAGTTATTTTATCAAACAAAATTAATTTCAAAATAGTTTTAGAATTGTAAAAATAAATTAATTTTAAATATTCCTCTTAGGAAAATTGTAAATAAAATCCTTTTATGAAAAGATTTGAATATGATAAAAATTAAGAATATAAGACAAATAAATTAAATGAGAAGAGAAGAGAATAGTGGATAAACAATGTATACTGGTTTGGCCTCAACGCCTACATCCACTTTCCCAAAACCTAAGTCGTGAGATTCCATTAACAACAAAAAGAAAAAGCAAGTTTTCAAAGGCTAACATGAAATCTTTATAATAATAGTTTTCAAGGCTAACTAGCAATCTCTTCAAGTTTTCAGTAGGCTAACTTAACAACCTTTTATGACTTTTTAATAGGCTAAACTTATAACCTTTAATACGTTTTTAAGAAGCTAAACTTGTAGCCTTAAATTTTCAATAGGCTCACTTGTAACCACTTTGAGTTTTTGGATAAGGCTAACTTGATAACCTTTTATAATAATCAATATGATTTAAGAATAAAATCCTCACACTCTTTACAAAATCCTATTTGAAAAAGATTGAGAATGAATATTCAAAATGAAGCTCTTTTAAAAACACTTTTAAAGATGTTATAAATTAAATCCTTTACATTCTATATATTTGTTCATATTTTCTAACTTCGAAAGCTTATGTATTTATATTAAAAAAAATATGATCATTATATTCTAAATACATGAAGTACAAAAATGTAAATTAATTAAATCTAATCTAAAAATAGTTTTTGTTATATGAAATCAGCAAGCTAATTTATGTGACAGGCAATTTTATTAACAAATTTGATTTTTGAAAAATTACCATTTTTAGAATACCTGAAAATCATTTTGTCAAATAAGAAAATTTTATATTTTGAAAGATATGAGATTTGAGCTACATAAGGAATATATTTCTCAATGATTTCTTAACAAAAAATCTATAAAAACTCCTTACTAATCAACCTACCATAATTCATATTTCCTTTGCAATCCATATTGTTTCCTTTTCATATAGATAATTAATGTATTTGATTTTTAAAAAATCAAATAAATTAAATCTACCATAAAATATTTTGAAAATAGAAGTTAGTAATTATTTCTTTATGTGATAAGATAGATATCTTTCCAAAAGTTGAGATAATCATCATAACTCACTTAGATAACTTTCTGTAAATAATAAGTTAAATTAATTATCCAACTTAAAAACTAACAATCACGTGAAAATAAAATATGATTTGATAAAAATCAATTTTCCATTAAAAACAACAATTCATGTGAATCAAAATAAGTAAATGAAGGATAAAAACTGTTAAAACCAAATTAAAATCATTAATCACATATAAAGTCAAAATGATGTGATTTACCAAAAATATTCAAGGATAAAAAATATTTAATCTAAAATATAAAAATTGATTAAAATAAAAATCACTTGAATTAATTAAACATACTTAATAAAAAATAAATTTTGACATTCATCAAAATTAAAAAGTCAACAATTATGACAAGAGGTGGTAAAAAATATCATGCAACATTTATATATTATTATTCTAAATATACTATAATTTTTTTATTAAAAAATGAAGATGAGACCCTTGACATGTTTCTTATTTATAAAAATAAAGTAAAAAATCAATTAAATAGGAAAATTAAAAGGATTGGATTTGATAGAGGAGATGAATATAGTTAACTTAATGATTTTTATGAAAAAGAAGATATTATACATGAGATTACCCTACTTTATTCACCTAAATCCAATGACATAACTGAAATGACGAATAAAATTTTAAAAGAAATAATGAATTGCTTGCTAGTTAGTTTTGGTGCACCTGATAATCTTTGAGGTAGAACTATTTTATTTGCACCTCATTTACAAAATAAAATTCCTGATAAGAAAACTAATAATACCTCTTATGAATTATAAAAAGGTTATTCTCTTAACTTTAAAATATTTAAGGGTGTTAGAGGGTATCTTGCTAAAGTTTTACTTCATAATTCTAAAATAGAAAATTAGGTTTTAAAACTTCTAATTGCATGTTCATTAGGTTTGTTCATAATAGTGGTATATGTACATTTCTTGTGATCAAAAGTGATATGATTCATTATAACACAAGTGTTGAAATAAAAAATGTTGAGTTTTTTAAAAATATTTTTCCTTAAAAGTCAAAAAAATCAAATGTACCTACTATTTAAAATAGTTTTGATAATGATTTTGAAAATGAATCTTTAAGAAGAAGTAATATATCAAAGAAATAAAATCCTTTTCAAAATAATTTTTATACTTATCTTGTAGAAAATGAACCTTTAACATTTTCTAATGTCATTATATCATTTAAATCATAATTTTAGAATGAAACAATTTAAATTGATCTTGATTCTATTTTACAAAATAATACTTAGGATAAGGTTGATTTGCCTCTAAGAGCTAAACCAATTGATTTTAGATGGATTTTTCAAAGGCAACTTAAAATTTATGATTTGATTAATAAATATAAAGCAAGATTTGCTGCTAAAGGTTTTACTTAGAAATAATATTATGATTATTTTTATATTTTTTCTCATGTGACTAGAATTTATTCTATTCAAATTTTAATTACTTTAGATTTAATTCATAAACTTTTTATTTATCAAATGGATGTGAAAATTACATTTAAAATGGTGATTTAAAGAAAGCAATTTATATGATGCAACCTTAAGGTGTGTAGTACCTAGAAAAGAAAATAAAGTTTTCAATGGCTTAAATTTTTATATGGCTTAAAACAAGCACCTAAATAATGACATGAAAAATTTGACTAAGTCTTGCTAGCCAATGAATTTTCATCTTTAAAAGTTGATAAATGTGTTTATACTAAAGTTCATGATCATGATTATGTGATTGTATGTCTTTTTTGTAGATGATATGCTTATTTTTTATTTTTCTATTAATGTAATTTATAGAACTAAAAAAGTTTATCTTTTAAATTTGAAATGAAAGATATAGGTGAAGCAAGTATGATATTAGGTATTAAAATCATAAGGAAAGGTGATGCATATTGCTATCCCAAGAGTATTATATTGAGAAACTACTTAAAAAGTTTGGGCATGTCAAACTTATGAGTACCTCTTATGATTTTAATTCTCAATTAAATAAAATTAATGATGTTCTTGTTGCCTAATTTAAATTTACATATATTATTGATAGTTTGTTATATTTAATGAACTTTTTGAGATCAAACATAGCTTATGTCATGGGTAGATTAAGCAAGTACACTCATTATCATAATCATGATCATTGGATTGCTTTGGTAAGACTTTTAAGATGCTTAAGAGGTACCATGAACTAAGATGTTTTATATAATGGATTTCCCTATTATATTAGAAGGATACAATAATATAAATTGGATTTTTGATTTTAATGAGATAAAACCCATTAATGGTTATGTTTTCACTTTAAGTAACGGTGCTACAACATGGAATTCAACTAAGAAAACTATTATTGCTAAATATACTATGGAGTTATAATTTATTACTCTAGAGTTGACTAGTAGTGAAAATGAATGGTTGAAAAAATTCTTAGCAAATATTTCATTAGGAATAAAACCAACTTTTTACATGTCTATGCATTAGAATCATCAAGTAGCAATAATAATTACTAAAAATAAAACCATCAATGACAAAATAGACACATTCCTTTAAGATATAATATGATTAAATAGTTATTGAAAGATGAAATTATTTTCATTAATTATGTGAGTTTAGAAGTGAATTTGGCCAATCATCTGACAAAACCTTTGCGAAGAAAATTAGTAGTAACCTAACCTATACAATGAGACTTTAATCAATTTAAAAATTGATAGTAGTAACCTAACCTATACAATTGGAGATATCATGAAGTTTTTTCATATGGATAATAATAAATCATTAATAATTTTGCTAGCATATATTTATATCCTTTCATATGGTATGAGAAGTGTTATATTGCATTTAAGTTGAGGATAGGTTACTAACTCAATAATTTTTGTATTCTTTATGTATGAAGTATAAAGTGTAATACATACTTGATAAAATAACCTTTGTAAGTGTGAAGTAGGGTTGCTTTTATGAAACCTTAGCAAAATTTCTAAGGTACTCATGAAATAGCACATGTAAGCATAGCCTATTAGTGGAACATTTTGTTAAACAATAAATTTATATGAGTATAATGTGATAGATGAGATCTTTAACTTATAATAAGAGTTATTGGTTCATAGAAGCTACATTATTCACTAATTATTTGATAGGTTAATTCTAATTTATGTAAATCTAGTTCATAGTCAAAAAGACATTAATTTTAAAGAATTATATATTCTATTGAGAAACCAACATGCCACACCTAAACCTGGTGTTACACACTCTCGTAGAATAGTTAATAATCCCCTAAACAAGGAAATCATTAATTATTCCACAAGGGATCTATACAATTTTTTTTATTTTGTTTATATCAGATAATAAGTACCTGTAATTCAATGATGCATGTAGACATGAATAATATCAATACATAATAGTTTGCATCCATTATATCTTATACATATGTCATATATTTGTCATGCATACTCATATCATCATCCGTATATGAGATATGTGTATTTAATTTTACATGATAAAGTGGTATTGATAATGCACATAATAAAAGTACATCATATAAGTATTATTGCCGCTAAGGTTAATATAATAAGTTGCATATACAATGATACCATGGAGTATGTTACATTGGTCCCAAACTGCTTTGAGAATGAGATTCTTCAAAATTACAACCTCCCCTGACTGTAGTATCATGAATAATATATTGAAATCAAATCATGACAAACCAACATTAAGCAGTATAACTGTATCATGTCATACCATTTTGCATCACTCATTAGCTGTTATAAGCAATGTATATTGCATACTGTGTAAAGATAGGAATAAATACCATAAAAGAATCCACTGTAACTTTTCTTGTTTCAAATACCATACTGTACATCATTACTCTATATACATCTCTATATAAGCACAACTTTAGTGCATTCATCAATTCATCCACTATACTTTCATGATATATGAATGATAATTTATGTCTGTGAGAATGCATTCATTCTTAGCATTATCCCTCTGATTTTTCTGTAACCTTTCATTTCTTTTTTATATGATTATACATAATCCCATATTGGGTCCTGTATGTACTGGAACTCATCTCCCGTAAGAGGGCATTATAATTATATGGTTTAATGAACCCATTTTTCTTTCTTATATATATCGAGGGAATCGATAATAACTGTATACCCTAGTATGCTATCAATAAACATTACTCTGTATATCACTTTCTTTTCCACCTTATATCTTGTGTATGATATGTCATGAATATGCTTGTATGTATGAATTATTCATGACATGATGTATAAATGATGCTTTAATGATTGTATGCAATGATAATCATATGATACCATTCATGATATAAACTCATTACATTAATATCATAAACATATGAGTTAGAAATCATTATTTCAAGACCCTATATGATGTCATGAAGTGAATAGCACAAACCTGTTATTGCTTTGCCTTTATCAATACCTGAAGGAGAATTATGAACTTCATGAGTTGAACGTGTAGTATTTCCATTTTACATTTATTTAGTAAAGTTATTTATGTATTATACTTGACTTATCATTTTTAAGAATCCATAATCATTCATGATAAGTAACCACTATTAAACTTTCATTAATTATAGGCATATAAGCATAATTTCATCTTACAACATTTCATACTTCATAATTAGGGGTCATACATGCCTTTCAACTAACTTAAGTCCTTGTATCATAATACATTGCATTAAGTGTATTTGTACATCATTGACTTCCATTTTCATATATGGTTTTAGGAGCCTAGAATATCTATTCATTAAAGTGCTACAATATATAAATCAAGTTACCAGGTATATTATTCAAGCATTTACATAATTTATCTTAACCATTTTACCACACAATTCATCATGATACCTCATATACACACTTATTCAAGTGTTTAACATACAAAGCCATATTAAATCACATATTTCATTCATTTTTAGGCTTACCAAAGTCATGTATAAGTTTCATGAGTCATGCACTGAGTTTCTCCATTAAAATCCACTCAAAATAAGCCTTAAGAGTCCACACGAGTCGTGTAGAACTCAACACAAGCCGTGTAGGACTCGACCCTTATTAAATAAACTTGTTTAGGTCATATGCAATCTACACGAGTTGTACAAAAGCTTACACAAGTCATGTAAGACTCATCCTCTCTTCAAAACACCAATTTTCACCATTTTTCAGCGCCTAAAACACCCTATAATGGTTCCCAAAGCTTCCTAACCTAATCACATGATCAAAACACTTTAAAATTACTTCCAAAACTTGAAAAAACATCAATTAAACATAATTTAAAGTGTAATCATGAATCAAATACAATTCAATATAAGTTTTACTTCATTTAACTCCACCCAAGCATGAATAAGATTAAAAATGATTTTAACATTCATGGATATACATGATCTCATTCTTCTTAAACTTTATACACTTACAAGTATCACCCATAATAATATTACCTTTATAAGTGTGTTATACATGTCAAGAGTGGATGTAACATACAAGGTACATAAAAAAGGAAAAAGACATATAAAAAATGTATAGAACATAAAAACAATATAAAAATTGAATTTTCCATGAAATTCTACCTTGAAAGATGGTTTTTCTCTAAATTAAGATGTAAGGAAGAAGGAGAAGAGAAAGAAGTACTATGTTGGAAGAAAAAAGGATGAAGAAAACGTTTTATGCATCTCCTTCAATAATTATTATTCAATTGTTGACTTAAGTACAAGAAGAACCATTCATAGGGTGATATTTGTCAAGCTATGGTTAATTACTTAACCAATTTATTTCCTTCTTCTTTAATTCTCATTTTAACATCATATAAGTCATGCTTCCATAAAAATACACTTATAATTCATCATAATGTTATTGACATAAACCATATATAATATAATTTCCAATATTAACCTTAAATTTTCATGAAATGCCATTTGTATCCTAGCTTACAAATTTTACATATCATTGCTTCTAACTTTACTTTAACTTATATTTACACATTTTAAACTATACTATATTCACACATTCTAAACTATACTTTATCATATAATATCATATTAAACATGTTAATGCTTCACCTAACATATAAATTTCATCATAAAGCTTCATTTAAAGCATTCAACGATAGCATACCAAATTCATTACTTCAGTGCATATTCACTACTTTAATTATCTTTTCACTTTCTTTTCATTTTTTTCCCTATAAATTCCATATCATATGGAATTTTCTTAATCTATAAGACATTTCATTTTACATTCATCATATCAAAGAATTCATGCATTTGAGGCATTAATCAACTATTCACTATAACGTATGCATAAAATATATGCATACAAGGATGTTGTTTATCCGAATGTGACACAACAAGCATTCCTTTAATAAATATTATGAAATATATGGGAATTATTTGGAAATAAAGGTATTTCAAAAGGCCATTATCTCATATCTAAATTTGAGACATTTTTTTCTTATTTATAGAGTATGGGCCTCCATATTTAGGAATTACTTTTTATATCTAAATTTAGGAATTGCTTTTTATGAGCTCTTAAATTATATAGTAAGGGCCTTCATCTTATACATGCAAGAAATTAAGCTAAAAGTCTAATTCGGTTAGATTTCTAATCCCCTTTACATGCAAGTATCAATGAACATGAATACTATAATTTCATGAGATCCTATTACCAAACTAATTTTATAATTTTTATTTTCTATCATAATTTTTAATTTTTATTATAATTTTTATTTATTTAAATCCTTGTAAATAAATATTTTACCAAGTCTTTTTAACATTACAATAACGTATTTTCCTACTTGATTTTCTCCACTTTCCACTTTCTTTCCTCCATCACTCATGCTTTTTCTCCTTCATACTTTCCTATTTAGTTTTATTTTCCTTATAAATATACAACTACAAATAAAAGGAGATAAACTTGCTTCATTTTGTCATCTTCTTGCTGGCTAAACATAAATTTGTTATTCTTATTTCCCACTTTCAAGTGGAAGAACTTGCTTAATCCTAAGAGGATATATCAACTTTACTGAAATATCCTTTAAGAAAAGTAATATCATTGTGCCTTAAGTTTCACTTAACTATTGTTCAATCCTTTATTTCTAACATGACATACATATACAATTATATTCATCTTACCATTGAACTCTCATTTTTTATAGACTAGAGTTTCATCATATGTGTTGTACATTAGTATATATTATTTGATCTTTTATTTATATTATTTTTATAATATTTTTAAAATACTTTTTAATCCTGATAAAAATTTTTTAGTATATATATCATAATGAATTTTATCTTTTTAATCCTAATAAAATTTTATTATTATACATATCATTTTTGTGATAGATTTTTATCTCCTTGCAATTCTATCATTGTATATATCATTTAAAATTATATTATAAATATATTCTTAACTCTCATAAAATTATATTATTATACATATTATTTTATGATATGATTTTTATCTTCTTAAAATTATATTATTATATATATTAATTAAAATCATATTATAACAAATAATCTAAGTCATAATAAAATTCTATTATTATGCGTAATATTTTTATAAAATAAATTTTTATTATATTAAAAATCTACACTTAAAATTCTATTATAATACATAATTTCAATTATAACAAAACATATATAATTATAAGTATCACTTAAAATTTTAGTATAACACATAATTTCAATTATAACAAAATACATTATTATAGACATCACTTAAAATTATATTATAACATGTAACTTTAATCATAACAAAATTTTATTATTATATAAAATATTAAACTTATCTTTTGATTATTTTCTTGATATTAATTTAATTCATTTTATAATATAATTAATTTAATATAATTATATATTTCTTAAAATAATTTATATATTAACTTGAAATTAATCATAATTTATTTTAATATAAAATAAAAATAAAATTTGATACAATTATACATCGTTTAAAATTCTATTATAAAATATAATTTTAATCATAACAAAATTTTATTATTATACAAAATATTAAATTAGATAACAAATCGATTTTATTTATTTAAAGTAGAATTACAATTTCTAATATAAAATTCTTTTAGCTTTTGAAACTTGATTTTGAACCACACTTGAATTTGAGAAATAACACTTTGATAAACTTGATTGATTAAACTTAAACAAACTCTAATAACCTTGATAAACTTGAAAAATAACATGATGATCCTGAATCAAATGTGGATTTGAGAAATAACACTTTGATAAACTTGATTGATTGAACTTAAAAAAAACTATAATAAATTTGAAGAACGTACTGATGATTTTAGGATTTGGAGAACTTTAAATCTTGAATTTAACAAAGCTTTGAGATTAAAATTTTATGAGTTGGTGTTATTCAAATATGTATGAATTCAATAAGTTTTACATTTATAGTTTTTTGTTTTGAACCATGTCACCACAAGAGTACAGATCACAAGTAGAGCTTAAAGGCATCATCGTTCTCTAGGACTAAAAGTGACTATATACTAGCTATTGATTTTCCTTGATTATTTAGGTTAATAATTCATTAGCATCTATAAAAAGTAACAAATATGTAAATTAACTAAGTTATATATATGTGGTATACAATAACATAGGATTGAGATCATGCTAGAGAAGAAATAACTAATCCATTACCAATCATGTTCATAATTTATCAAGGTAGTATTTTTATGTAAAAATTCTTTTTTCAAAGAATTAATTACCTACTACAAATAAGCTAACATCTACTTTTGTGATTGTTAGGTTACTTTTAGTGATTAAGCTCTATTACTACACGCAAGTCTCCTATCAAATTAACTCATACGTCTAAGAAGTTAACCTAATGATGTTCTTATATTTATGTAGTTTAATTAACTCTTCTTTCAAAGCAGTTAATTACCAATTAATGTTTAATTAATTAAAGGGCCTTTTTAACAAGCAATATATCATAATCAATAATCCTAATATAAGAACATAAAGAATAAGAATTAGATTGCTAAAATAGAAAATTGCATTCTGTTCAAAACATAAACTTCAACTATATGCTTAAAAGGTGCTAAACATGATGAAACAAAAGAAACTATAAAGTAACAAAGACTAATTGAAATTACAGTCATAAATGTTTAATTATGCTAGAGAATGAAAATGGAAATCTTCTATATTCCAAAACTCTTTAAATCTTCTTCAAACTTCTCCTTACAGTTTCAATTCCCACTCAACTTCTTAAAGAGAAACTATAATAGGAAAAATCAAAAAGAGATTAGAGAAGAATAAAGCCTTTAAACATAACTATGTGATTCTAAAGAGAGAAAATATAAAATCATGATGTGAAATAATAGATCCCTCCATAAAATCATCAATTTTTGCTCTATATTGCACATAAACTGCAAATGGAAGGTTGTTTTCATATGTACCATCATGACCCTTCAAAAAATGAAAAAATAATTAGCATTCAAGGTTAAAATACATGAGAAATCGTGCTCAAAAAAGTCAACATAAGTAGTATTAAAGTCAACATGAGTAGTATTGAAGTCAACATGAGTCATATTGAGCTTGTATGATGAAATGCAATCAAAATCGAGGCCAACATGAGCCATGTTACCCTTGATACGACTCATGTTGATCAAATGCCTAATAATGCATGCTAATGTGAGGCCAACATGAGTTATGTTGCACCTAAAATGAGTTGTATTACACCGAACATGACTTGTGCTACATGAAAACATAAATTTTATGCATAAACCACTCTTCTAATCCTATAAACCATAAGCCAAAAACTTTATATGCAAGAATTACATGAGAAAAATGGCTATGATTAAGACTAAGATGCATAAAACTAATAAACTGTACTCTAAAATGCAAAATTTGATAGTTAAATGACCAAAATATATTAAATAAGCTAAATGATGAATGTAAAAATGAAATGTATAAGAAATGTTTAATTTCTAGATGAAATTGTGTTTGCTTGAAGTTAAAAGCATGAAAGTTGCATTTAAAAGGACATTATAATATGAGGAAATATAAATTAAAAACATGATATGAGAATGTGTATTATATGAAATGAGAAAGTTCCTTCATTTATAATGATATAAGAAAATCATGTAATAAATAATAAATTTTTCATTTGACTTGTAATAGGATAATTATCACTTTATTTATTATTATTTTAAAATCTTAAATTGGTAATTTTGAAACTATATTATATTTATATATTTATCTTTTCTAATTAATTAAAATTATTATTATTTAATTTTTTATTTATTTTAAATAGATAAAAACATAAATTAATATTTATTAAAATTATTAAAAGTTATTTTTTATATTTATTTTAGTCATATAAAAATAAAAAATTGTATTTATTTTAAATTATTACTATTTAGCTTTTATATTTATTTTATATACATAAAAATTAAAATTAGTATTTATATTTGAATTTGAATACAATTCTTTTAAATAAAAATGAGTTTGTCACATCTTGCATTTCGTGGGTTATTGTGCATTTATAAATTAATGATATGTTGTGTTCTATATGTTAATGGTGTGAAAATGATATGAAATTATGACTATGTTGATAAGTATATGATAAGAATTGAGTTTAAAGCCTAAAAGAGGAAATTGAAAATTTTGCCGAAACCCTTAAAACAGACTCTAAACGGCACTAAAATAAGGATTATGTGTTATACATATTGAATTTGATTGAATGGTTTTAACAATTATGCTTGTATTAACTTAAATTAGATATATGTAAATTTTGAAAATTTTGAAATAAAAATTTATTTATGATGTCATAAATATGTATTGATGATGTAAGCAAGTAAAAGTAATTATAATTTTTATGGGAAAATGAAAAATGATGAGGGAAGGATGAATTAGTATAATTACATAATAAAATATAAATATTAGAAATGGTATAAGTATTAAATTTAATTATGATGACATAATGATGTCATTATTGCTCAAATGATGTCATAATTAGAAAATAAGAAAAATAGTGTTATGGAAGATAATAAATAGATAAATATGAAT
>CANYBF010187700.1:0-15976 GCA_948192965.1 Dalechampia spathulata
TTATTTCCTTAATACCTCTAACTATTTATAAGAGAGGGTTGTCTAACACAGCTGTCTCCAGAAAATTTTTTTTATTTTATTATTCAATAATTTACGGGGGGCTCGCAATTTATTTTATTAATCAATAATTGTGGCTCACAAAAAAAAAAAGTTGCACCTAAAGTTTGATTAATGATTAATTGATTGCCTCTCTCAGGGTTCAAAATCATGCACAGTCCATCATGTATGTGTGTGTGTATGTGACTCTTATGAGACCTGCATTTGTGTTTTCCATTGCCTCGCTCTTATGTATTCATCCACTTTTAATAAGGATTGATCTAATATATGATTTTGATATTATATTTACATATAAAATTAAAATAGGTAGATAACAAAAAGTATATTTTTCATGAAGATCAATTTAAATAATCTGCAAGAATTTGTGAAAACTTTGCGTAGTTGCCACCCTTTTCCTATAAATAGGTAAATTATCATCTTTTAAAATAAAAGTAAACCATTAAGAAATAAAATCAAATACTAAATTATGATCAATTTTTTCGTTAAGAGATAAAAATTGACATATGATGAATTATATAATAAAGATATATTTTTTAAAAATTATATTACATCATTATTTTAACCAATTAAATATTAGGATACACGATTTTAAACTATATTAATGAAACCAATATGTGAATAATAGTGGAAATCCTAGGACTGAGAATTTGTATGCAAGAAATACTATTATATATAAGCATACACCTGTATGTATGTATATAAAACTACCATGTCTTTGTGAGAGAATCATGAAACAAGTGTGTTTATATAGCATATATAGACAAGCAAGATCACATATGTTATTTCATTCAACTTCACATTAACCGTTTTTGTATTCATGGAAAATTCCAATTATTATGGAAGAAAATAACATTAATATACATCTCTAAATTGAGAAAAATTACAATAATATTGCTAATTTTATATGATTATTGTGTTATTTTTTACTACAAATTAATGAAAAATCAAATGCTTCTTTTATCTTTTGATTTTGTTCATACTTGATTATTTGAATATAAGTTGAAATTGTAAAAAAATATATATTAATTGTAAAAAATATTATCATAATTAACAACTGAAATAATATCTCCTAATGATTTTTTACAATCAACATTATTTCAGTTGTTAATTATTGGACTACTTTTATGATTAAAATTTTCAAATAAAATTTATAAAAAAGATATTATTGGACTACTTTTAAGATATTTAAGATATTATTTCAGTTGCTAAATATCTCACACCTACTGTCTAATATATTTAACAACTGAAATAATATTTAACTACTTTTAACAACCGAAATAATATCATACGTCAAAATCAACATTATTGGACTACTTTTATGATTAAAATTTTCAAATAAAATTTATAAAAAAGAATCCCTCCATTAAAAATGTGTTCAACAAAGCCCTAGAAATTTGTCCATATAAACCAGTGTATATTAGACGGTAGGTGTGAGACAGTCGAAACTCTCTTTCTCTTGTGATGGCAGAAGACAAAGTCCGAAAGTCCCAAGCTTCCTACGATGATCTCATTTCAAGTCTTCCCAAATCAGATCGTCTCCTTCATTACAAAGGATTCTGGTTATCCCCACAACCAAGCCTTAAAGGTCTCCTCATGATTCAAGATCATCACTTGATACCTAAGCCTGATGATATTTTCTTAGCTTCCTATCCTAAATCTGGCACCACTTGGCTTAAAGCCCTTCTTTTTGCTACCATGCATCGATCCTCTTATGATTTATCCACTCACCCTTTGCTTTCTAGTAATCCTCATGATCTTGTTCCTTTTCTGGAAAAATATGTGTGTCATGACCCATCTGTAGTTAACAATCTTCCTCCGCCTAGATTGCTAGCCACTCACCTTCCTTTCACTTTGCTTCCTGAATTTGTGACTTCAAATGCCAGGTTTGTTTATATTTTTCGTGATCCAAAAGATGTTGTTGTTTCTCTTTGGCACTTTCGTCAATCGCTTATTTCTGAAGAGCATCCACCTGTTGCATTCAAAGATGAATTTGAGGGGTTTTGTGATGGAATTTCTGCTTACGGGCCTTATTGGGATCAAGTTTTGAATTATTGGAAAGCAAGTTTAGAAGCGCCTGAGAAAATACTGTGGTTAAAATATGAAGACATGAAAAGAGAACCAAAGGTTCACGTAAAACGACTGGCTGAATTTATGGGCAAACCCTTCTCAATGTCGGAGGAAAACGAAGGTGGTGTTGATGAAATCATAAGGCTGTGTAGTTTTGAAAGGCTGAGAAATTTGGAGGTGAATAAGAATAGCAGTACCGTTAGAAAATTCACCCATTCAGTTAAAAACTCTTATTTTTTCAGAAAAGGTGAAGTTGGAGATTGGAAGAACTATCTGACATCTGAAATGGCAGCTCGTATGGACGAGATTACGAGGAAAAAATTTCATGATTCAGGGTTAACCTTAGATTGACCAGAAATGGCTAATGGTGCCCGATATGAACAATGGAGGAATGATGATGTTTTTTGTTTAATATTAAATCTTGAAAGTTGATTTGTTTTATGTAATGATAATATTGAACTAATGATCCTGCCATTTTAACAATTAAAAGTTTTATATAATTTTAACTTAGTCTTTAATATTATATTCCAATTCTCAAATTATCATCTAATCCTGCAAATAAACAGAAAAAGTAAAACATCATATTTTTAAACATGGTAATTAATTTATAAATAATTCTTAATCATTTTATTAAACTCATTTTAACTATTAAAAAAAATACTTTTACTAATAATCCTCTCAAAAGATGTTCCATGACTACTTCTAATCGTTGAACAACTATATAAGATATTTGTATAATTTAATTGAATAATCAGATAAAATAATAGAAAGACTTTATTCAAATCAACAAAAAAGATATTTAATTTGTTTAAGTTAGATCCTTTTATTCTATAAGATAATTTAACAAATCATATGCATTATCCTTTGATGATTAAGACATGCACATGCATTCCACAAAAGAAAAGGGCCAGGCCTCTAATTGCAATAGACAAAAATGTCAAACAAGTGGTTTTTTTTTTCTTTTTTTGCAAGAGAAATATCCGTTAATTATATATTTTTATGATGGAATCCAATAAATATGAAATTTAATATTTTTGAATGAAAATTTTAAAAATAAAAAGGAAAAGATGAAGTATAAGAAACTGTGAAGCATAATTATATTTAAAAATAAAGAGTACATAAAAATAGCTCATTAGTTTTACTATCATAGTTTATTAGAACAGATAAATTTATTTTTATTTTATATTCCAAAGTATATAATAAGAGGTATAAAGTTATTTTATTATAAAAAAATATTGATTTTTCTTTCTTTGTTTTGGTAGACTTTTAGGTAGTATGTTGTTGTTATAATTGTTAAGCTATTAATTAAGTGATTAGTTACAAAATTGATGTATTTTACTTTATATATTTTATAATGATATTGGTTAATTTTTGAAATCTTTACAAAAAGTATCCTTTTTTTTCTTATAAAAATAATGATTTTTTTTACCATAAATCTATAATAAATTTAAAATATATTTTTTTATAAACTAAAATATAGTTAAAGTAAATATATGCTAAACTTTAAAAATATTAGTTTTGTAAATATTTTCATTTTTGTAATTTTTTTTAAAAATATAACATTTTTATAAAATTTTTTTCTATTTTTGAAAATTTTGGAAACCACATTAATTAATAATAAGCCCCTCTTCTATTATTAAAAGAAAATTGGTGAAAGATATCTCCAAATAAAAATAATTATTAAATTATCCTAGATGGAATAAAATCATAAAAAAGAAATATATTAAAGGTTCTTTTTTTTTTTTTAATTTTGTTTGGCTTTAAAACTAATCAATTAAATAATGTGATTTTTATTTTGGCAATTGGTTATTTGATCTTCTTTGATCTTCCATATTTGGAAAGATGGTTTTATTCATAAGGGCTTCGATGGTTGACTTTCCCATTATCACATTCGTGTATTAGGCAGAACTCAACCATACATGGTTTTATGATTTTATAAAGACCTGCGTTTTTAATAAATAGCCATCAGGACTTATCACTATAACCTCTTTACGAGAAGGTATCCTTCTACCGAAATGACAGGAGTATTGACACTAATAATGACATTCAAAGGATCAATTACTGAGAAAATCAAAGCAATTCTTTGAAAAAGAAAAATATGGGGAACGAAAACCATTTGAAAATATCAAAATTCTGAACAATAATTCTATTTGTATTTGGGTACCCCTCTCGGGATTCAGAATCATGCGCGGTCCATCATATATATATATATATATGGGCTTGGAAGAATTGAGAAATTGCTTATAATGGCGGCCCAATCCTCAGCATCATCCTTTGATCGGCCTCGCAGTGCTCGACGTTTCTTCAAGATAATTCTTCAAAGTTCTCTTGAAGAACAAAAGCTGGCAAGTAATTCATGTCATGAATTATTCTCTTATTTGGATGTATTATTATACTGTATATAACCTGGTGTCGTTTGAGTATTTTACAGGGGCTTCCGTTGGAGTTTCTAAGGAATTATAGAGATGACCTTTCTCATGTGGCTGAACTCACTGTTTGTAAAAGCAAAATTTGGCAAGTCAGACTCACATTTGGAAGAAACAACGTCTGGTTTGATAATGGTTGGCATGAATTTGCAGAATTTTATGCTATCCGCTATGGATTTTTCTTGATGTTTAAGTACATGGGTCTGTCGAGTTTCAGTGTTCGTATATTTAATAAGACTGCTTGTGAGATTCTTTACCCTTTAAACCAAATCATAATCAGTGATGATGAAGAGAAACAACCTCGTCAGGATTTTAATGAGAATGGAGATGATAATGATTGTTTCGAGATTTCGGGTTCTGATACATTTACAAGAACTACTAGTAAAAGAAAATATCGTTCCTCACACCGGAATCTGTGCAAGTTTTCTTTTGGTTCTTCTACTCGCCATGGAACTAACAGCCCAACTTCTGATCGGGGATATAAGAAGAACGAGAACAGGCTAAAGATAGAAGAGATAGAAATCGATTCAGGTGATGCAAATAAATTCCAAGCAGCATCGTTTGTTCGTAACTTGATAATTTTTTATCCTCTATATATTTATATATGCTCATTTTGAATTCTGATAACACGGATGGAAATGGATCGCCAGGAAATGAAGAAGAAAGGGGAATAATAGTCACAAGAAATTTTTACAGGATATTTCCAAGTTTATCTCTAGAAAGCAAGAGGGCAGTGAAAGCATCAAGATTGTACAATCCGAAACATCCTGCTTTCATGTCTATAATAAGCCAACAGAATCTTCGTACAAATCTGGTGATCAACAGATTCATACAAATTTCACCAAAAAAGAGGGAAAATTTTCCTTTTTTCTTGTTCTTGATCATGTTTCACCTTACCTTCGATTTTATTTTATGCAGTACATTCCCGTTAAATTTAGCCACAAGTACCTGCACAAGAAGTCCACGAACAAGATAAGACTTCGACTTTCTGATGAAAAACATTGGCAAAAGGAGTGGTTGGTTCGACCCTTGTGGAGAGATTGGGGAGGCTTGCTTTGGACAGAAGGCTGGTCTGTTTTTTCAGGCGAGAATGGATTGAGATTTGGAGATGTATGCATTTTCGAGCTTATCGATTTCATCACTGTCGTTTTTAAAGCTAAAATATTCCATGCATGTTTGGATGGTTAGAAAATGTTGGGAGAAGCCAGAAAACCTGATTTGGATTTGACTGGCTAATCTGGAAGTATCCGTGGGAAAAATGTTGAAGTTGCATTAGATCCAACAATCATAGTACTATTTGTTTCAGTTCTTCATTTTCAGGTTTGGTTCTCTCAATTTCTGCCCAAGCTTGTTCTTCTATGTTCAACTCTGGCGACATTCTGATAAGAAGAATAATATGCCTGTTTCTAAAATTTCGTTACTACCAAATGCTGAACCTCGTCGTTTGGCAGGACCATTCTATTTGACCCATACCACTATTTCACCGGGAGAAAATACGTTCTATAGGATAAATATTAAGAAATCCATGAAAAGATAACAATAGGCCGAACGTATTACGTTAGTTTCAGGTATTGGACACCACAATGAAACTTGCTGTAATTAGCCATTAGATTGCATCAGGAAAAGAACCTCTTATGAATGCTAAAACGTCTCGAGTAAATCAAACATGTCTGGAACTTGATCCGAACGATTAAGGATTTTTTACAAGAAACATACATGATTACCACAAGCTTGTGGTATATCTCGGCTTTTTTCTTTTAAAAAAAAAAAGAATTGCCATGAGCTTGAATCATCTGTCACCTCAAACCTATTGTATTCCTTTTCTATCTACAAAATTTGCAACCATATTATACTTCCTTGTCGAGTCAAATTTCTGATTCGAGATCTCTTTTCAACTTCGATTATCCCACCCTGCGCCATTGTCATTGACCTGATAGTTGCAAACCTACTGGGCTGATCATGAAGTTGAGCTTGCCTCATTACTAGAGGAGTACAATTCGAACGGTTCCTCATATTCCCATTTCAAAATTTCCCTTGCGTATCGAAGAGCTTCATCAACATTATCATGCTCCAGTGCTGTAACTGGAGAAGCAAACAGCTTGTTATCAGTAAGGGAAGTGAACAGTCTCTTGAACTTGGTTGCGATATATTGGAATGCACGATGAGCCAACGGAGTGTTGGTACTCCTGATAATGTTGCTACTAAAGGTGTTAGGATTATGGCCAATCACTGGATCGAAGTCATGGAACCATTCGCATCTAGTTAGAGGAACCTGCTCGATCTTTTCCTCGAGCAAATCGAACTTGTTCAGTATAAGAAGAAATTTCTTGTTCTCAAACAACGGATTCGTAATGATGCTTTCGAAGAGCTGCTTGCTTGCCATCATCTTATTGATGCGAAGTCCTTTGCTGTCGACATCAAACTCATCATAATCTATCAGTGATACACAAAACAAGACCATGTCAACATCTTCAAACATCTCCAACCATTTGCAGTTTCCTCCGAGAACTCTTGGATGCACTCTGATGAGTTGATACCTGATCAGATTTCCCACCTAAAATTTAATTGTTCTATTCAATGGATAAGATTTTCGTCAACCACAATATTGGTACAGAAAACTAACCTGATTGAAGCATCATGATCATTATTTTCACCGTTGTCTTGAGCTGGACCGGGGAACGAGAATTCCATGGAAGAAAGTCCTTTGGATGATGTGATTCCCTCGGCATACAAGATGTCCATATCAGACGGCTCGTATTCATTCTTAGAAATCTCAACAGCCTGGGAAGGAAACCATAACATCCAGTGTGAACGAATTAATTTTGACGACCAAGTGACCACATTCAACTAATCAACTAAACATATGCAGTTTTACCCGTTCTAGGAAATAAGTAGCAACTCGAGGTAGCAGTTCTAGTTCACTCCTACGGCTGTATGTGGCTTGAAATGCCGCATCATTCCACAGCTCCTCAACAAGAGGTGCATATTCACGAGTCGAAGCTGGAAATATGGCTTCCAAATTACCAGACACCATTACCTTCAGAAGCCAATCTGAGAAACCTTTCAATTTCGAGCTGATGGAGTAGATTGTTTCGTTGTTGATCTGACTGGCATTATCTGCTAGAACTAAATAATTTCAGATCTACCACAACAGAAATCTATTACAGCGGCTTTTCAAGGTTGTGCAGAGCGTAATTATCTAAATAAAACAGGCCATGAAATGCTACGAAACAGAAAAATGAATCACATATTGTCAGGAAAATAGTAATGTGCATTTTTACCTGAAGAACTGCTTGGATCTGTAACATGTGCTTTCTTCCTAACCAAACATTCTTCTTCAAATCGCTCACGCCCCTCGAGCAATATACCAAGATAGCCATATAAATTACTTTGGATCATGCATTTAATATTTTGACGCTCTTCTGCAGAAAATTGAACGTGGTAGACAATTTTTGCCTGAAATAAAGATTTAACATTCTCAATCCACTTATTTATTATGATCCTACCATAAAATCAAGTCATCTGGAGAAGTAATTATCAGGACAAATCAATAAAATCGACTTTTTCCAGCCACTCTTTTCATAACATCACCATGATGATACTTAATGTCAGATAGAAGCACCAAGAGAAAATATAGACTTCCAAGTGGTTCTTCAAAATATAGATTTCCAAGTGGTTCTTCGATGAACATGAGTGGTTTGAATGCAGGAAAACACGATAGAAGGTGGTTTAAGCAAAGGAAACTTGTTGATCCTTACCTGTTTAAACATGGTACTTGTGCCAGATTTTGCGCAACCAACAAGAAGTAGTTTATTGAGTGTTTTCTGGGGAAGGATTTGTGGGGCGACACTATCGTTCTCGTCAATACTAGAACTGGCAGGACCAGGAGGCGTTGGCAAAGATAATGCAGCACAAATTAACTTTGCTCTGTTTTTCTGCAGAAAGAAGTAGCTTAACAATTACTAAAAGAAGTCAGATTCTAGAGTGAACCAGGTAAAACTATTCTTATGCTGACATACCTTTTCCCATATTTTCCCTTTTACATTATTCATTCCCTCATCCTGATAGGATCCATCTGCACTAAGCCAATAATAATTGGATTTTTCGCATTTCACTCCTATCCACTGCACAGATTTGACAGAATTGCGTTGGTCCTATACGTTAAGTGAAAAACGAAAACAACGAAACTTAATTATGGCAAGAAACTACCTGCAGCATCAAAAGTTCTACTTTTGTTATCTCACGATTGTTTATAAAAATATTTGTGTTCCCATTGCTGGCATTTTCCTTTATGCTACCACCAATAGGCAAGTCGGGACTAATTATCTGGCAAGGTTTATATCCATCCTGTTCATCACAATAATATCTTCAATATAGAGCCAAAAAAACTTGTTTAATTGAAAAAAAAAAAAAACAGGGTAGAGAAGAAGAGTTCTTCACCTTTCCCCAAAAACCTGATGTTTTATCATACCAATAGCAACCTGGTTGAAGCTTTTTAGGCGGAAATGGGCAGGTCTGCAACAGGACCAACTCCTGTTTCGAAAGACGTTTGTCATTTACATAAACAAGCTCCGGTGGTAGTTGATTTGCTTCACACGATCTCTCAGACTTCATTATCTGATTCACTTCCAGTTTAGGTAGAAGTTGCTTTAGCAAACGAGAAGATCGTCCTAAGTTCTTTCGTTTTGTCTCGTCGATCTTATGACCAATGCAAGTAACACATTTCCTTCCTTCTGGCATTGATCCCATTGCCCTTACCAGGCATTTTGAACAATACTTTGCACCACAGACTATGCAAGTCTCTTTATCAGTGAATCTATTTCCTTTCAAGCACCTGTAGCAAGTCCCTTTTGGTCCAGGCCTTACAGCCATCCGCCTAGGGGTGATTTCACTTTCATCGTCAGATATATCAGATTCCTCCTCAGATGCGTGACTGGATTCAGGATTCAGAAAAGTGACAGATGGCCTTCTGACATGCGTAGGATCTTCAACAATAATATCCTCTTTTCCAGAGAAAATCTCAGATGACAAAGAATGTGAACTTGCATCAGATTCTACTGATTCACAATTCTCGGGATTCATATAACCTTCAAAATCTCTGCCTATGTCTTCCATACTATTTTCACCTACTTCCAACACTTCCACACTACCATTTACACGATCTGAAGTACTCGATCCATCCATCACATGATTCAATCCAGAAGCAACATCAGTGCTATTAGAGATCACATCTTCCCCAAATTCTGTTAACTTGGGTGGCTTCCTCCTGCCAGATGATTTAGGCTTTAAAATTGGTTGGATAACTGGCAAGGATACATCATTCACCATTGAAGATGAGGAAAACTTGGCAGCAACCGGGATTTGGGTAACATCAACAGGAAATGCTCTAGGGATGTCACAGTTGAGTAAAGGACCTGAATACTCAGCAGCAAATGAAAAGGAGAATTCATAACTACTCTCATGATCATCCCCTTGAGTACTACTAGAAGGAACCCCAGTCAAAATCTTTCTCAAAACCTTAGCCATCTTATATTCACAAACTAAAACAAAATAATCAATCCCCAATTACTTGATCAACTCCATTTAACAATAAACCAAAAAAATTTGAAGTATGATCACTAATAAGAAAAACCCAGAAACCAAAACCGGTAATCTTGCACAGAAACGAAGAAAACCCAATTTTTTCAAGAACAAAAGAATCAAGAACACGTATTGAGCAGAACCCAGAATCAAAAAAGCAAAAAACAAAAGTCAAAACCAAGAGTTTGAGTATTCCCCATTCATCCAAACCAACAACAGAAGAATAAACAGATCAAAAAAGAAAAAGAATGAAGGAAAAATATGCTGGTTCTATTTCTGTTTGATCAAGTGGTAAACGCAAGGAACTATTAGAGGAAGAGAAGGAAATTGCCGTTCTGATTGTTTAATTTTCTACGTCAACGCGTTGAATGAAATTGGCGAGGAACAACCAATGATAAGAGAGTGAAGAACAGAGTTTTAAAATAACAAATAAACAAAAAACATTGCGCTTCCACGGGTTGTCCGTTAACCGCTTTTGGTGGGTTGTTCGTTACTGTTGGGTTTTGGTTTTTCGTTAATGAAATGTTCGTTACTGTAGTTACAACTAAACTTGAAAAATGCTGTTTACTTTTCTGGTAAAACTGTAAATTTAAGGATGTTTAAAATATAATGTTAATAATTATTATTTTAAACTTATTATTTATTATAATTTTTTAATTGGTGGATAAAACCCAAAAGTCCAACATTCAACGGTCAACCAGAAATTTTTAAAGTTGGCGTTTTAATGGGATAGGTGAGTCCTGATGATGACGGAAATAAATATTTAATTTTTTTATGATTAACTTCGAGGTCAACACGTTAGGTTGATTTTTTAATTAATTATATTAAATTAAAAAATTACTTGCCATAACTAATCATGTTATTTTAATTTTATATTGTATATAAATTTTTTATTTAAATAATTAAATGTGAGATTTAAGGTGTGTAATGTAGTAGAATAGCATATACATTTCATACAATCCAAATAAATAAGCATTTCAGATTAAATATAATTATTATTAATAAGTCATAAATTTAATTTATAAAAGGCTTGAATTCCATACGCTGACAATTGCATGTGAATTTCCAAAATAAACCACTGTAATTGTTATTCTTGCTTATTTTCTTTGGATTTCTAAAGAACCCTTTTTTCTTGAAACTTCCTCAACTTATTTCGCTTGGATTCGTCTATTCTCTAACCAATGTAAGCCAGACAGTTTCGCCCTTATGGCATTGAACTCTTTGCTCCTGAACCACACTTGCAGCAGTGCATTGCATTGATTCTGAAGGACAAGGAAAGGTACAAGAAACTGCTAACTTAGCTACTTTAGCAGGAATACATATGGGTTAGTATAGTTTGTAGATAGCAAACTAGTAACTCTGGAAAGCGATTTTCCATTTTCCGAGCTCCAACAACAGCATGCTCTAAACTTACTTGACTACCACCGGAAGCTAATGGCAACTTTCAGGATATTCGTTTTCTTCCTGACCCATTTTTTTTTCCCAAGTCCTGAATAGAAAACAAAGGAATTGCGTGTTAAAAGGGTTGTTACGAGTTGGCCTTTGAGTGTCAATCCAAATTAACATTTTATTTTCCCCGTCAGAATTTATAATTAATCTTGATTGATCACTTTATACAAAATTGAACAATCTTTACCTTCGTCAATTATCTGCATCAAATGAGATTTTTTTTTTGTTTCCTTGCCCCCTCTACCAACTTTCGAGATGATGATTGTGCAAACATAATTCTTGGAAAATTGCAAGAACTAAAAGTCTTGGAACCAGATCATGGATGAATTTTTCAAGGAATTGCCTGTCTGGGTTTCTTTTGTGAATGTGGTCCTCAGAAGACCCACTATAGTTTTATAACCCGAAGGGTGTGTATGTGAAGGTCTGAACCCGACCCAACGTGTGTGCGTTATTGGGAAATTCTTAGATTGTAAGTCCATCCCAGAGCCATCAATAATTTTATAATGCATAATCTTATTTGGTGGGCGCACATATACAATAATATATCAAATGGCTGCCAAAGTTTGACCTTTGAAGCCTGGAATTCAGTCTCATTTAGCGAAGAATCTCTACTAAATAGTTCTTTTCTCCTCTATGTTTCAATCCGAAGAAAGTATTTCCTTATAGCTGGTTTAATGAAGAGAAAGTAGCTTGGCCATTTATCGAGAATATGAACCTGATCTATGCATGTGTTCCCTCTTGTATGGATACTGTGAGGAAAATGGAAAGAAGACCTTATCGGTTTCCTCCCCCTGAAGAAAAACGTTATAATCCATACATGGTGAGGGATAATATATACAAAAACATATGAATATGTCATATACTATATATTCCGAATTCAGCCGGTCAAAACAGCAATAAGAAATCTGTTTCGAGAATTATATAGCTATTAAGGAAAGGAGGATCCAAAAATAAGGCAATACCTCTTGCATTGACTAGACAATGTGCTACCAGGCCAAGATATGTACCGAGCAAAATTACAACTACTGAAAAAGCAGTTATCACATCCTAGAAGACAGGCAATCCCAGAAATCTTGGACTTCGCTACGAAGGGTTTCGAAGTGGTTTAGTATATCTCGATTATGTCCTCGAAAAGTAACTGTCTCGGTAACCATCAATTCGATGCAATCTCTCTCAACTTGACTCAAATCTCGGCTTTCGCTGAGAAATTCATTTAGTCGAGAGAGCAAATGACCAACCTTGTTCCCAAAAGTATCCAACTTAAAATGCAAAGTCCTCATGTCTCCAATAATAAACTCTAGGAGGAGAAATATATCTCCAATTGTCTTCTCTTGCCGTTTGAATCCAAGTTCCGTGACCAGTAATCTTAAATTCGCAAACTTGATTTGCAATTCATCTAACTTGGGTCCAATTGTCATGGTCCTCATGTCTTCCTTCATACCCCTTACAAGCAGGAGAACAACTTGAATTACAGTTGGTCGCTTAGCTTCCTCCTCTTCAGTTCGTGCTTCCACCGCAGATAAGACAAAATCTGCAAATGCAGAGGCAGGGGATGAAGGATTCGGAACAGGCCTGGAGTTAGGAGGCGATGCAATAGCAAGAGAAGATGCGTGAATAGGAGAATCTTGATTTTCACAAGCATTCACTTTCCCTTGAGATTGGATTACTGAACTTGGTTGAGCAACAGCTTTATCCTTTTTAAGAAACCAACCGTTTTCACCTCTCATATACCCCATCTTATGCAAAGTAACCTCATTATATGTATCTGAACTCTTCATTTCTTTACTTTCCTCTTCGTCGAGAGAAACTTCGAAATGCTTGAAAATCAAGGTGAGCATCATTCCATAGGGCAAATATGCAGCTTTCTTCTCTGAGCAAGCAATGATATGAGATAACAACACAAATGGTAGATTAAATGCCTTCCCTTTAACAATATGCCACATAACCAAAACATCCATATCAGAAACATAATTCGAGTCCCTTTTCCTTGGCAGAAGTATATGAACTACCATATGGTGAAGCAATCTCATTTCCAATTTCAAGTGACAAGCATTAAACTTAGATGAAAGTTGGGATATATCCGAATTTTCAAGAATCGTTCTAAATGATTCTACCCTACTAACACCAACACCATCACCCAACCATTTGGCATTATTGTCATGGCCATATATCTCACTACCTACATTCGGAATTCCAAGGATTTTCATCAAACATTTCTGATTCAATCTGATTTCTTTCCCTTTAACAAAAGAATTTATCTGGGTATTATCAGAATCATATGATAGATTAGCGTAAAAATGTTTCACCAACTCCGGATAATATTTTTCTTTCATAAAAACAACAGATTCCCAATTCAAATCCTGAAACCACTTACCGAATCGAAACCCTTCTTTATTAAAAAAACCCAAATCAATAAACCTACCAGGAACAATTTCTCCATATTTAAAACGAGAATGATACCTCTCCATGCAAGATTTTGATAGAAAGCATGATTCTTGGCCAAATGGGAGCCATTTTCGACGCTTTCTCGGTTCTGTGTCATCCACCAATTCATCATTACAGGAACTATTGAATCTTTTTGATCGAGTTTCTGGTGCCATTAAGACAGATGGGATTACGATTTTGTTTTCGATAGTGAACGATGGGTTTTTGGGTTAAAGCTTGAATCTTTTACAAACCTGAATAAAGGACGAGCGGTTTTTTGTCTTGAGGAATTTTGATAAAAGCGATTTAAATTCCGGAGGCACAGGAATTTGTTTATCGAAATCTTCAACTTTAAATTTCCATGATTTAATCCAAGAATCGAACCACAATTTACAATTTTCTTTTTCAGCTTATCAGAATTTACAAGTTAATATTTAGAAGGCAACGAAAAATAGCCTTGTAATATAAAATAGGACTCTTTTTCGAAAAACAACCCCCAAACACAACTCGAACGAGTCGAATCACTGACGATGAATTTATGTAGGATACGGCCCAAGTTGAGTTTAATCGAATATTAATTAAGTTTAATTATTGTTAATACAACAGCTTTTTCTCCTAATAAACTAATTTAATTTTTTAAAATCGGATAATCTCTTATACTTAATAATTTGAACATATTCTAAACATAAAAATCACACAATATTATTTTATAATTTTTTAAAAAGATAAATACTTATTAATCGCATGAAAATTAATGAATATATTTATGAATAACTTTTTTTTCATAAATTTATTTCTAATATATTAAATATGTGAAATATGAACAATCAGCAAAAATTGTGCAACTCTTTCTCCTTCGTGGCATGGCAGAAATGCAAATTACTAAGAAATAATTTTACTTCAATCTAAATATTTGTTTTTAATAACAAAAAAAATCCCATTTTATATCTAAACACTAATTTTTAATGTAAACAAGCATTTAATCTAAATCTAAACACTAATTTCCACTAAAATGTATATGAACTCAATTCAAATTAATTACTAATTTTATTACAGTTAAATACAAATAAGTTATTTTTATTTTGGTTAATTTAATCACGTTAATATATATATATATATATATATATATATATATATATCCATCAACAAAAAACCTAGTATTAGTGCATATATATATATACATATCAATTAATTTAATTATAAGTATTTATTTATAAATTTTATAGATTTTATGATAAAGTAAAAAAATAATTTATCAAATATCTTATTTTTATGTTATAAATATATTAATTTTTATGATCTATCTTATTAAATTAAATATTAAATTCATATTTCAAAATTATTCTCACTAATTAAAAGTTACATTTCAAAAAAATAAAATTCAAACTAAGAAAGAGTTATGATCATATCACCACCATTACTAGTTTTCACAATTCAACAAAATAAATCACAATATAAATGAAAATATAAATTTTTAAATTTTAAATTTTAAACAAAACATTTAAAATTATAAAAATTACTAAATATATATTTTTAATTTCAATATTTTATTATTTATATTTACTTTTTTTTTGTAAATCATATCATATATATATTAAAAGAGGAAAGGGTAAAGTGAAAATATAAGTCTACCCCTCCCCTTTAATTTTAATAATTCAAAGATAAATATTATTTTTATAAATTTATATAAAGATAAATATTACTTTTTTAATTTTAATTCAAAGATAAATATTATTTTTAAAAATTTATATAAAGATAAATATTAATTTTTTAATTTTAATTCAAAGATAAATATTATTTTTTAACATTTATATGAAGATAAATATTACTTTTTAAATTTTAATTCAAAGATAAATATTATTTTTTAAAATTTACATGAAGATAAATATTATTTTTAAAATTTATTCAAAATAAATATAAAATATTAATATAAATTAGTGTACAAAATAAATTTATTAATTATAATTAGTGTA
>CANYBF010187749.1:0-15147 GCA_948192965.1 Dalechampia spathulata
AATACTATATAGTACAAATGAAAATGTCATCTCTATATTGGTTTGTTTTAACATTATTCATATTTGATTTAACTAATTACATCTTTAAGAATCAATACTTACTTTTATCACCATAATCCTTATCTATTCAATTTGTGACATGAAGATATTAGAAATCAATGAACCTTATAATTGGATATTGTAGTGATACCTAGCTCCCCGAGTTTGATACACTTCTTACTCTATACTAAGTCCATAGAGACTAGGGGATTTAATTCTGATTACAATTGTATTTTTATTAACCCCTTAAATCCCTGCTTCAATTACTAATCATTCCATTGCTTGTATGGATAGTTTAGAGATCCTTTACTTTGGGGATTGAAAAGGTTGTTACAACTTTTTAGAACAACAAGAAAGAAGAAGATTTGCTTAAAAGTGGCTTTTTCAATCTCTTCTTTGATAATCTTCTTTGTGTTTGATGTATTCTATGAATAGAATTGCTAGATCCGGTGTAAAAGTTTTTTAAAAGTTTCAGATTATACCTTCAGCTGTCAAACATATTTTCATAAACCAATAGGGGGAAATAAAATAGAAGCCTATTCTATTACATAAAATCTTAAATGATACATAAAACCCAAGACGTTAAGCAACATCTTGAGCACTTGAGAAAAAGTCAACCTCTAGCAATACGAGCCAAAAATGCATTAGTGATAATGTAAAACATGAGCAAAATAATTAGTAGCAAATGAAATTTAAGACTAAATTAACTAATTCAATGCCATGTTAAAGTATAAATCAAGAGTCAAAGTTTAATGAACGTAATGACAACAATCATGAAAATGGGAATAAATATTAGCCGAATCATGAAAATCATGAAAAATAATCAATTTGAAGCAAAATCAGTCAATAGTATAATCAGAAGATTCTAAGATCACATGAGGCATCACTTAGAAATAAATCAACATCCAATTAAGGTAATTATGTCAAGTGAAAACAATAAACACAATTAAGATAGCATTAATTGAGAATTAAGCAATATGATGACTTAATGGTAGAATCATAAAAAATTGATAATGGGACAATGAATTGGGAGTCATTAATATCACACAAATGCCAATTGAAATAGCAAACTTAACCAATCAAAGCCAATCATATCACCAAACATTAATTAAAGAAATTAAATAAGCATTTAAATTGAGAAATATGATTTATAAGCCAAAATTAATGAAATGTAATCAATGTATATGAACTATGATCATTAAGGCTATTGTGAAGCCACTAATGCTATTGAGAACTTCAACAATCAATAAATATTAAGTGAAATCAAGCAAGAAATCATAAAAATTTGTTAGATCTAGCATATATGTATGCCACATATAGATGGATATGCATAGCTTTCCCTGGGTGATTATCTATGATGTAGTGATAGTCTTTAATTAATTCAATCTATTGAATTTGCCTTAAATTTGGCTCTTTCTACATTCTCAAATTTTTCAAGCTCTTATGATCTGTATAAAGGTAACATTTCTTGCCATAAAAGTAATGTCACCAAATCTTCAATACGAACATAATAGCAGCTACCATAAGCAATTACCTTCCATTCTTACATCAAAACACAACCCAAAACCATTCAGTGAAGCATCACTATAGAAAAAATACTCTTTTCATGGTGTAGGTAAAGTCAACACTAGTGCTTACGTCAAACATTGCTTCAGCCGATCAAACTATTCTGGTATTTCTCTGTCCACTTGAATGACATGTCTTTCTATTGAAGTGCAGTTAGAGGTATATCAATCATGGAAAAACCCTTTATAAATCATATATAGTATCATGCTAAACCTAGGAAACTACGTACCTCAGTAACATATTTCAGAACCTGCCAATTCATAACAACTTCTATCTTGTTAGGGTCAACTGTAACACCTTTGGCTGAAATCACATGCCCTAAGAAACAAACTTGATTCTACCAAAATGCACATTTTGATAATTTCCCATATAACTACTTCTCTCTCATCAATTGTAGGATAAGTCATAAGTATTGATCATGGTATTTTCAATCTTGAGCGTATATCAAAATATCATCAATGAAGATCATAACAAACTGATCAAGATATTCTTTTAAAACTATATTCATCAAAGTCATAAACGCTGCCACTACATTAGTCAATCCAAAAGGCATAACTAAAAATTCATAGTGCCCATACCTCGTATGAAAAGTTATCTTTGGAATACTATTATCCTGAACTCTCAACTGGTGGTAACCAGATCTCAGATCAATTAAAGGAAGTAGCTATATTTTCCAAGGATAGTGATTCTTGATAGTCACCTTATTCAATTACCAATCATCAATACAAGTTTGTGTGAGTGTGTTTGCACAATCTCAAGATGATTAATGGAGTTTTGGAGGTCATTCTTAAAGATTATTCCCATTTCAATCACTGAGGGAGGAGAATCTAACCATATTTATGAAGCTTGATTGAGATCCAACTGCCATTAAGTTTAGATGGTTAATGGAGATAAGTTGTTAATAACTAGCACAGTTCGGTAGAGTAATTCAAACTTCTGATTATATCTTTATACCGATGATACACTGGTGTTATTTTATGCATAATAGAGAACCAAAATTTCAAGGAGTACCCTAATAAGTTATAAGAGTGCAATTGGTTGATAGTGAAGTTGGAGACTACTTTCATAGAAGTAGGTGAATAGATGAGTATACTCACAAAGGAGATAGAAAATATAATTCTAACTTTCAACAAAGTATGTTATTATTGCTAACTTACAGAAAAGAGAAGCATTTTAATACAAAGAGAATTAGGATTTCTCATTAATTACAGATAACTTACATGTATTGTTGATAGGTAATGAAGATGTTAAGGAGGCAGGTGCACATTTTAAGTCGTTTATGTTATCTTAGAGTTTGTAAATCAAATGTGTCAAAGAGAAGGTGCTCCTGAGCCTTATGTTTGACTAAAGTGTATGAAAGCATAAACAATAATCCTGGAGATAGAGAAAATGTCAAAGGCATGAGCTACAATAACTTTGAAGCTATGGATAAAGCATTAGTGATCAACAAGTTAGAAAAGGAAGTCGGATGCTAGTTTAGAGCTACTGTAGTGGACAAATTGTATCTTGACATTCATTGACCACTTAAAGATGCTCATGCCATATCAATAACAAGGTGGATGTTACCATCAACACATTCTAGTTAGAGTTATAATGGTGCTGATCAACCATCATAATAATGGAGATAAGCTTTTCTACGCTAATGATATTAATATATGAAGTTGAAGAGAGAGTGTACTTCTTTGAACCTCCTTGCATTTGAACTTGTGATCATAACTTTTCTCAAGTTATGGTCGATGGGGCCATCAACTGTTTGAGTGGGGGAGAGTGTAAGGGGTGTAGGTTTTTCTATAAAGGGCAGAATATGTTAGTGTATGCTCTAGAGCATCATGTTTTATTGTAACTGAACGATTTATCAATAAAAGGTTTTATGCATTATTCAGTTTGCTTGAAAGGTTATTAACTAAATAATGAATTTGAAGATATTGGAATAGTATAAAGAAATTCATAAAGAGTTTATGAAATGAGATTCTTATTGTATGCAAATGTTCAATATCTAAATTATCCCTAATCGGTGTATTAATAAGAATGGATATTATTAATGTGGTTAAGATCAGCACATGTTATCCTTCTTTAAGGGATGATTCTCATTCATCATGATAAGAGTTGTCTAAAGTGAACATGTGTATGAGTAGTTTGGGACTGACTCATTGGAGACCTTACTAGTGAGATTTCATATAGATGATTAATCTATGTCTGTGAAGTATATCTCACTCATATTAGTAGTGCAAGTATCCTTAAAACTTGAGATAATAAGGTTATCTTAATTATGGATCACTATGTTTTTACTCCTATGTTTTATTCCTCCATAAGAGGCATTCATAACTTGAAGGTTGGATATAGTGTGAAGTAGTTGAAGATATTTATTTATCAATAAAGGATTCACCACCCTAGATTAAATGTAGGGGTCTTACCTCATTGATTCATGTAATATTCTTTGTTAAGGAATCTCTGGCCAGAGTAGAATGCCTATTGATGAGTGAGATTCATAAGGACATTTTAGAAATAAAGACTATAATGCCTAAAACATTAAATTTATGGCATTATCTAGTACACTTGATTATGTATTGAGCTGACATTAATCCATACTCAAACCTAAATGAGATAGTGAATGGATAAAGTAGTTTATTGCATTGAATCTGATATGGAAGGGTTGTAGTCAAACTAATGATCTCTTGACATTTGGGTAGTCATGATGTGTGACTAGCCATCACTCTTGATTTACATATGATTTCATTATATGAAGTTTAATAATATGTTCATATATTGCCAACATGTAAATAACCCAAAAGGTTGCACACTAAAAGTAAGAGGAATGATAATCATGAATGGATGTTGATGAAATAATGTTTTGTGGTTATGAGATAACATATATTTTTCATATTTAATAGAAAGATCATGAAAAGATATTTGATTTGATACTAAAATTACTAAAATCTGATGAGTAGAACTCAAGATACAAGTGATTTAAGATGACATGTTCTACATGCATGGTATATGCGGATTTTGACAGAATTAAATTAATTAATAGTCAATATGTGATTGTCACATGACTTATTCATGTATTGTGAATTAAAAAGAAGTGCACATAATTATCATGTGCTTTTGGAGGGATTTAAGTCATGCACATGCAAGTCACATGCCTGAAGTATGTGACATGTACATGCATATGACTTAAGTAACCTAAAACCTAATTAGGTTTCTATAAGTTGTCTGACATAACTTTTAGGGTTACTAGAATAAGGAATTTTGGATGCCTCATTCCTCCATTGATTCCAATCAATTAGAAGCTCAAGAACAAGAAGATTAATTTTGATTTTTGATAGAAGATTGATAAGAAGAAACCGAATTCATCTTTCTCTTCATTTATTCCTTTTCTATTTTGTTTTACCATTCTCTAAAAAAAAACTAGTAATTTTGATTACTAATCATTCCATTTCTTGTCTGGATATTTTGGAGATCCTCTACCTTGGGGATTGAAAAGTTTGCTACAACTTTTTAGAAGGATAAGAAAGAAGGAGATCTCCTTAAAAGTGAGTTTTTAAGCTCTTCTTTGATAATCTTCTCTATGTTTAATGTGTTATATGAATAGAATTGCTAGATCCATTATAAAACATGTTTTTAAAAATTTAAATTATACCTTCCACTGTTAAACATGTTTTCATAAACCAACAATTGTAACAGAGCATTTTGGTGTTGCAATCTATCCATATAATACATAAGATTTTGATTTTTGACTATCATTATGGATTATAGCTTTTTCAATTTTGAAATGCTTATTGTCTGAATTAGGATTTGAAATTTTAACAACTAATTAGTCATTATATTAGCTTGGTTTTTATAAAAGAAGTTGAATACATTTGTGGAAATTTTATCAGATAAAAATTCATGTTGCACAGGCTCCTATTAAAAACCCGAATGGATTTTTTATGTTATTCTTGATGCTCTTACTTGATTATTGCATGTTTAATTATCGTACATGAAATAGATCAATTAAATATTATTTCAAATTGATGATGGAGCATTTTGAATGAATTATGATTTGATTTGGATGTGATTTTGTGGAAATCATGTTCATATGCGCATAAGAAGTCCAATTTTGGTATATTCAGCTTTTTCAATATTAATTACTCAATTTTTTTATTAATTCATGTATTTTAATGTTTTAGACACATTAAAGGTTTTATAAATGAAGGTTTATTGATTTTAGAGATTAACAAGTATTTTATTTGAATTAAAACTCTTTAAAGGAGCAATTTGAGCATGATAAGGATTCTTATTGGTTTTGACTTCTGTTTTGATTTCTAAGTGATATATTAATATTTAAAGTGTGATTAAATAATTAATATATTACTATTTAGATGACTATTTAATTTAATAAATAATTTATTCAAATAGACTTCAAAACATGTAAACCATATGTTTTAAAATGCAAGCTTAATAACTATTTTAAAAGGCAAACTTTGTTTGAATTTTAAAATGAAAAAACCAAAATGACATTATGAGAAGATTATTTATTTAAGTATTCTTGAATGTATGGAGGGGTGACTATATGGCATGATGGTGATTATGGACTTAGCCCAATGTGATTGAGCGTATGCATCATTTTATAATTTTTGGCAAATACGGCCTCCGAGTCATGCATTTTCTTTAAAATCTTTTACGCTTCTCTTCTCGTCTACTCCCCTTAAATGTAACTTGAGGTTTATACTATTGAAATTTGTGATTAGATTACATAGGTTGTAAATAAGTTATAAAACAAAGCAAAAGGAGCATGGTGTGATAAAAAGAGGAAACTCAAAGATCAAATTTGTAACAGAATAGGCTTATTTCAAATATTTGGTCTGCATAACCTAGGTTTGACCTTAGACTTAAAAGTCTATAATCATCATATTATAAATTGTTATAATGATGTATGTATGAGTTGTATGAGCATGCTATAGCATGTATGAGCCAGGACCATGCATGGTGCACCAATTGCACATACCCGCCTTAAATGTTTTTTATAACATAAAAGGAAATAAATCTCTCAAAGGAATATAAACGTAAGGCCTTCCTTTTTCTAAGATAAGGGTGGAGAGCTTCTTATTATTCAGGTTATTGAGCATACTCAAACATGTTTAACATAGGGTATATCCAAGTTTTAAAAATGGGTCGGATTTAAATAAAATATTTTATTTGTTTGGCATACCCAAGGTAAAATGTTTTATAGGTCAGTTTGGGGAATTGTGTTATACAAGATAACATAAGTATTAAGAAAAGTTGATAACCCAATGATTTGGTAGTCATATAGAGATATTATTGACATGGGAGATGTCAATCTATTGACATTAAGTTCTAGTTTGTTGAGCATACTCAAGATTGGGCTTAATGGTCATTGGATACTGAACTACTAAGGAAGATAAGGCAAAAGCTTCTTGGATTAGTAGTTGAGGGCTATTAGTTTGAAATAAAATAGTGGGAGATAAAAACTAATAAAAGACCTTATTATGTTTTTAAATACATGATGTTTTTTTAATAACACATTATTTCTTCTTTTTCTCTAAATTTTTCTAAAAAAGTCAGGGAAAGTTGATCTATGTGGAATTCTCAAACATAAATTGAATGGATCCAACTACATTGACTAGATTTGCTAAATCAAAATAGTTTTGAAAGGTGAATAGATAGTTCATGTACTGGACAAGCTTATACACGCATACATATAGTAAACTCCTTTTAAGAAGTAAGAGATACCTATAATAAGTTTAAGCAGGAGGATGAGATGGCCAGCAAAATTATGCTGGGATATATAGTGAATGACCTCTAGAAGCAGTGCAAGACTATGAACTCTCACACCATGGCTACTTATCTCAAAATGCTTTTTGAGGAAAAAGCAAGGACTGAGAGATTTAAACTCTCAAAGGCACTCTTTAGGTGCAAGATGGCAGAGGGGTCATCAGTAGTCCTTCATGGCATTAAGATGCATGGCTACATATAGAGGCTGGAGGGTCTTGGTTTTATACTGAAGCAAGAGTTGGCTATTGACCTTATTCTGCAGTCATTACTTGGTAGTTATGCATAATTTATGCTCAATTATCAAATGAATAATTAAGAAACTACTATTCTTAAGCTTATCAATTTGGTGAAATATGCTCAGGATGCCAATAAGAAGAGTGCTAAAGTAGTACTTGTAGTTAGCTCTTCTAGGCTTGCCAAGAAGAAGGGTAAGAAGCTAGCCCTAAAGACCAGAGGAGGTATGGGTAAGAAAGATATATAGAAACCCTTAAAGGGTATTTGCTTCCATTGCAATAAGGATAGGCATCAGAATAGAAACTCCAAGGAATACATGGAGCTGGTAAAGCAGAATCCTGCATCTTCTTCAGATATTTTTATGATTAAGGTTAACTTTAATACTATTTTAATTAACAAGAGTTGGGTATTGGATACTGGTTATGCATCTCACATTTGTTATGATGGTCAGCAAAAGGAGGCTAATTAGGAATGATGTAGATATCAAGGTTGCTAATGGAGCACGAGTTGCTGCATTAGAAGTAAGAACCTATATTTTGCATTTAGCTTCTGGTTTAAAACTAGAACTCAATAATTGCTATTTTGTTCCAAGTTTACATAAGAACCTTATTTCAGTATCTTGTCTAGTTGAACAAAGATTCAATTTTTCCATAGATAACAATGGTTGTTCAATGTTTAAAGATGGTATGTTTTATTGTTCTGCAAATGTTGAGAATGGAATTTATATACTAAATAATATAGACCTCATTTACAATGTTCAAACTAAAAGAATCAAAATTGATACTCTTAATCCATACTTTCTATGGCATTATCATCTTGGCCATATAAACAACACTCATATGTCTAAGTTGCATAAACTAGGCAACTTAGGTTCATTTGATTTTGAATCATATGAAACATGTGAATCTTGTTTATTAGGGAAGATGACAAAATCATCATTTTAAGGAAAAGGTAAAAGAGCTAAATAGCTATTAGAACTCATACATTCAGATGTATGAGGTCATATGTCCATACATTCCAGAGGTGGATATACTTACTTCATTACATTAATAGATGACTACTCTAGATATAGATGTTTATACTTAATGAAGCACAAATCTAAAGCTTTTGAGAAGTTAATAGAATTCAGACATGAAGTAGAGAAACAACTTGGTAAGACTATTAAAACACTTTAATCCAATCGAGGTGGTGAATACCTAAGCTAAGAGTTTCTTAAACAACTTAGAGATAATGGGATTTTATCTCAATGGACACTAATGTGTTCCATCATGCATTATGTTTTAGATGTTTTAGGATGCAAGTTTGCATCAATTTCATTGTGTTTTGCTTTGTTTTATGTTATCTTTGGTGGAATTTAATGTGTGTGTTAAGTATGTAAAGCTAAAGGAGGAAATAAAGAGAAATTGAAGAGTTTTAGTGCATAAAGAGCAACTCCATGATCGTGGCAGAGAGCATGAGTTAAAATAAACCTTTTGAGAAACTCCATGATTATGGCACCCAACTCAACGATCATGACATAAGACATGCATCATGGAAGAGCTATTGGAAACAAGTCCATGATCATAGCAGCGAACTCCATGATCATGGACTCTCAATTATTAGGCAAATTTAAGGACAATTTGATAGAAGATAGAGTGAAAGAAAGTGGGTTCAGTAGGGGGAACAAGAACAGAAAGCCTTAAAAGAGCTTTAATGGGTAATGGAGTCCACATCATAGGAAGAGTAGCAGGGAGAGAAATGGACAAACTCAAGATAAGGTAAAGGGTGACCTCTATTTAAGGATTTAAGGGAGGAATCAAGGTTATGCTGGAAATTGATTATCTAGGCATCCATTTTTTTGCAAATTATTTTCTTAGTTGCTACTTTATCTTTCTTATTCTCTCTCTTAAGCCATGTGTGGCTAAACTCTTTCTTATAGGAATTGACTTCAGAAATCCCTTCTTGGGATAACTCATTATGCTTGTTCTATATTACTAAGAATGCTTAATTTTAAAGATTGGTATTAAAAATGATATATATGCTTTATGATTGCAACAAGAGTTAGATTATAGAATGCTTGAGCATTAAGAGATGTTTAATTCTAAAGATTAGCTTTCTAACCAATTTTTTATGCTTTGTAATTACAACGAGAGTTGAATTATAGAATGCTTATTCATTCAAGTTAGATAGATGTGTATAAGAGATTTATAATTTCCTAGCTCATGTATGATTACTTAATAGTTTCTTTAATTAAAGGAAATAGACTGAGAGAGTGATTCTAAGATTAGAACAAAATCTAGTTGGTTTCACCTTGAGAGAGGGTGATTGATGCTTTCAGATATCTTGGGTGGTAATAAGCACATGATTGTTGTTCCAGCTTGGTGATTATGATTTCAATTCCTATGTTTCTCAATATTGTTTTTATCTTCTTACCATTGATTCTATTTCATTCCCTTACATACTTACTGTTGTAATTGATCACTTCTAAATATTAAACCATTATTGTTGCTTCGACAGATTAGAAATCAAAGTAGTGGTGGATAAGCCATTAATCCTTGTGGGATCAATACCTTACTACAATTATCTGTATGTTTGCAGTAAAGTAATGAATAAAACTACTGTTGATCAACGAATCACTAAGTTTTTGGCACCGTTGCCGGGTATTATGTGTTTAACATCACTACTGAGAGAGTATAGTTTGATTTGAGCCTTTTGTTTTAATTTTTGCTTTAATTTTATAGGTGTATGAGCAGGAGAAGCAGCAAGAACTCTCAATCACCATTGTTAGAAGCTTGTAAACATTTAACGAGAATTGAAAGAGAGAACCAAAGAGTTGCTTAAGAATGAACTATGCAGGAAAATCTAGTAGAGATGGAAAAAGAACAAAGGACATTGATGGATGTGGTTAGGCATGGTTTCTATGCTAACCAATAAAGCATAATGAGACCACCTATATTAGCTAATAACTTTGAAATCAAACCAGCTCTACTGCAAATGTTGCAGTCTGTGGTATAGTTTTTTGGTTTAGCAAATAAAGATCCTAATGCTTATATCTTAAATTTTCTGGAGATTTATGATACTTTCAAGTACAACAGAGTGATAGAGGATGCAATCTGGCTGAGATTGTTCCTATTCATATTGAGAGACAAGGCTAAGATTTGGCTGAATTCATTAACCCCAGAATCCATTCCTAGCCAAATACTTCTCTTTGGTGAAGGCATTAAAGATCATCAAGGAGATTACTAATTTCCAGGAGATGGATAGTGAATCTCTCCATGAAACATAGGAAAGATTCAAGGAGATATAGAGAAGGTGTCCTCACCATAATTTGCCTAGAGAATTGCTACTCTAAACATTATACAATAGGGTCAACACAACCACTAGAGGGACAATTGGTGCAACAGTTGGAAGATCCCTGATGAAGAAGACTATTGAGGCAGCATATGAACTACTAGAAAAAATGGCAGCTATAAATGCACTATAGGCATAAGACAGGTCTAAAACGGTAATTAAAGAACATAAAGGTGTATTATCATTAGATGTTGTTAGTGCTTTGCAGGATGAAGTTGTGAATTTGACAAAACAAATTAGTAACTTATTAAAGGTATAAAGTTCATGTGAGCTGTGTGGGAAATTAGGATATACGGTTAATGATTGCAATGCGTGTAAGAGCATAGAGCAAGTCAATTTTATAGGAAACATGCCATACTCCATGGAAAGATAAGGTAACAACCCTTACTCTAAACAATATAATCGAGGATGGAGAAACCATCTGAATTTTTCATAGAGTAACAATGCAGGAAATATGTAAAAGATGCACCCAGCACCTTCCCAAAATAATGAGTTAAAAATGGGAAAGTTCATGGAGATGTTAGGGAAAAAACTAATAAGCCAGGAGGAATTGCAAAAGTGAATGGAGGCCAAATTTGATCAAATCACAAAGAACCATTCATCCTCTATCCATAACTTGGAAGTGCAAATGAGGTAGTTGGCAACAACAATAGCGTAGAGGAATCTTGGAGGAATTCCAAGCAACATGAAGCCAAATCCCAAGGAGCAAGTCAATACAATCTAGCTGAGGAGTGGAAAAAAGCTTGTCAATAAAGGTAAGAAACCTACCAATGTTGAGGAAGAATACAAGAAAGAGGAGCAAAGGTAGATAATCTGTTAAGTTGGACTTCACAAATGTAGACAAAGACTGAAGTAAGTCTTTGTCACAATCATGACATGGTAAGTCATGATTATAACTTTCATGCCAAAAAGAAGAAGAATGAAAGTGAGCTAAGGCCAGATAAGTATATGCCCCCAATTCTATTTTTATAAAGGCTTATGAAACCAAAAGTAGATAAAAAAATTTACTGTATTTATGGAAGAATTGAAAAAATTGAGAATGAATGTGACATTTACTGAGATGATATAGGACATGCTAAAATATGCTAAATTTTTAAAGGAAATATTGGCACATAAATGCACAATTGATAACATACAATCGGTATTACTAACTGAAAATTATAGCTCAATTATTTTGAGTAAAATTCCATCTAAACTAAAAGATCCAACAAGTTTTACTATTTCATGTAAAGTAGGAAATTTGGTATTTAACAAATGTTTATGTGCTTTGGGTGCAAATATTAACTTGATGTCATATGCCATTTTTCAGAAGCTAGGTCTTGGAGATATCAAAACCACTTCCATGGTAATATAACTTGCAGATCAGTCAATGAAGAAATCGTTCGAGATTATTGAGGATGTCTTGGTAAAGGTAGATAAATTCATCATTCCAGTGGATTTTGTTATGTTGGACTACAATAAGGATGTCAATTGCCCCTTGATTTTAGGAAGGCCTTTCCTCAATACAGGGAGAGCATTAGTCGATGTGCATGAAGGGAAACTCATCTTAAGAATCAGTGAAGAGCAAATAGAATTTTGCATGAAGAAAGTAATGAAATAGTTGATGGAAGGTGAGTCATGTATGAAAGTAGACATAATTGATGAATGTGTGTCTGATGTAATAGATGAGGAACCAAAATATGTCACAATCAATGAGGAACTGGAGGAAATAGGTGAGAAAATTATTGAACCATCTGGAAATGATCTGTTGGTAAGAAATTCTAACCCTACTCCTCCTTGGATTGAAAAACCACTTGTATTGGAATTGAAAACCCTACCAAAGCATTTGAGGTATGCTTTCTTAGGTGATAATGGAACTTTCCTAATCATTATATATAATAAGCTAACTTTGGAATAGGAGGATAAGTTGCTCAAAATGTTGTAAAAGAACATATGAGCTTTAGGCTGACAGTTGTCCGACATCAAAGGAATTAGCCCTTATATGGTCATGCCTAGGATACACTTGGAGGAAGGCAGCAGGCCTGTTCGAGAGAGGTAATAGAGACTTAGCCCAAACATGAAGGAGGTAGTAAAAAAAGAGGTGATAAATCTGCTTGATGCAGGTATAATCTATCTTATTTTTGATAATGAGTGGGTAAGTCCTGTCCAATGTGTACTTAAGAAAGGAGGCATGACTGTCATTAAGAATGAAAAGAAAGAATTACTATCAGTTAGGACAGTAACTGGCTAGAGAGTGTGTATAGACTATAGAAAGTTGAATTCAGCTACTAAGAAGGATCATTTTCCTTTACCTTTTATTGATTAAATAATTGAGAAAATTGTAGTACATTCTTTCTATTGTTTTTTAAATGGTCTTTCTGGCAATAATCAAATTTTCATTTTCCCTCAAGACCAAGGGAAAACAACTTTTACATGCCCGTATTGTACTTTTGCATATAAAGGCATGCCTTTTGGTTTATGTAATGCTAATTTATGTAATGCGCCTGCTACATTCCAAAGGTGTGTGATTGCCATATTTGCTAACATGATTAAGAAGTTTATGGAAATTTTCATGGATAATTTTTCAGTGTTAAAAGACTCTTTTAAGTCATGTTTGTAGAATTTAGAAAAAGTCTTGAAATGCTGCGAGGAAACTAACTTGGTGTTGAATTAGGAGAAATGCCATTTTATGGTAGATGAAGGAATTATGCTTGGCCACAATATTTCCAAGGAAGGTATTCAGGTGGACAGGGCCAAAATTGAGGCAATATCTAATCTACCACTTCCAAAGAATGTGAAAGGCATTCATTCTTTTCTTTGACATGTGGGATTCTATCATCGCTTTATCAAAAATGTTTCTGTTCTTATTAGGCCCTTAATAAGCTTGCTAATCAAGGATGTTTTGTTCAATTTTAATGATGAATATTTTCATGCTTTTAACACATTAAAAAGTGCATTAACCATAGCTTCGGTGTTAACTTCACCGGATTGGTCCTTGCCATTTGAGATTATGTATGATGTTAGTGAATTTGCCTTAGGATGTGTGTTGGGATAAAGAAAAGACAAGAAATTGCATGCTATTTATTATGCTAGCAAAACTTTGATAGGTTCACAATTAAACTACATCATAACTGAAAAGGAACTCTTAGTAATAGTGTTTGCATGTGATAAGTTTAGGGCTTATCTTTTGGGATCAAAAGTTATTATTTTTACTAATCATGCAACTTTGAGATACTCTTTTGTGAAAAAAGATGCAAAGCCAAGGTTAATTAGGTGGGTGTTACTGTTACAAGAGTTCAACATTGAAATCAGAGACAAGAAGGATGATGATGAAGTGGAGTCCATTAAGGATGAATTCCCAGATGAATCTATGTTCATGGTCTAGAAAATAGAAATTCCTTGGTATGTAGGCATGGCTATCTATCTAGCTTGTGGTATAATGCCTTCCAATGTTTTGAATCAACAACGGAAGAGGTTTTTTGCAAACACTAAATATTACTAATGGGAGGAGCCTTTCTTATTTTACCAATGTACTGATGGCCTGATAAGAAGATATGTTCTTGAAGAGGAAATAATGCCTATTGTCGCACCCTAAATTTTAACTTCTCGGATCGATTGGGATGAACCAGGTCTATTCTATCACTGTTTGCCTTTACGGGCATTCCTGGTTCACCCTGGTGCGGTTCAGGGTTCGGTTTAGGGTTGTTTGAGGAGTTTTGCCATTTTGCACTTCTTACCCGTTAGGGTATGTTGCCTCTTACCCGTTGGGGTAAGTTGGAACTTACCCGTTGGGGTAAGTTGGAACTTACCCGTTCGGGTAAGTTGAAGGGAGTGATTCGGGTATGCAACTTACCCGAACGGGTAAGTTGTTTACCCGATTCTCCTCTTAAGTATACTTGATCGGGTATGTTCGTGGGTTAGTTATAATTTGAAAGGCAGTTATTTTGGCGTGAGGATAGGATTTCTGAGGGTTTTTCAAAATTCATTTTCTCTCAATCTGACTAAAAAGAACGTGATTTTTAATACTTCATTTTTCATCTTAAACTTGATTGAATTGATTAAATCTAATAGAATTTAGCTTGAAATTGATTAGTTTCAATTAGCTTTTGATCAAAACATATAAAATCTAATTAGTTTGATTAGGATTTGAGTTTGATTACCTAAACATTGTGGATTTGAGTTGGATAAAGCTTGAAGTTGCATTGGAGAATCAACATAGGTAAT
>CANYBF010187816.1:0-14914 GCA_948192965.1 Dalechampia spathulata
AAATTGATCTTTGATGATATACATACCATGATATATAAATACGATGGTATTGAGAATGATAATTAATTTGTGCATTTATATGAATCATGAGGATGATAATGATATATTATTGAGTCTGACTATGATGATGATATCAATAGCTTGTAAATTAAATTATGAAATAAATATAATGTTGGTATAACATGCTTAAATGAGAGTATTTGATTAAATGATAAGGTGATATATCAGGTGGATAATTAATTGTGAAATGATAAGATATTCTGTGATATATTGTTATAATACGTGAGAACGAAAATAATAATGATATGATTTACGTGATGAGATTATAATTACATGACGAAAATATATTTAAGATAATATATTTAATATTATGAAAATCATGTATGATATACATGAATGATAGATACACATGATGATGATATTCGTGATGAAATATCTATATGATGATTTATATATGAAATGATTCGAGCTTGTGCTCAATGGTATGAATAATTATCGATATAATGAATAATGCACAATAATCATGATTAGGAATATTGCATTAAATAATGAGTAATGATATATTATGATGGATTATATAGTAGACACATTTAAAATTAATCGGGATTAAACAAATGTGTTAGATATAATTATAAAATAGAAGCTATAGAAAAATAGTTGAAAGAGTTTATGCTAGTAAATAGTATTATTGAGATGATTATACGATAACAATTCTCTGATGCTATTAAGCTGAGTGTTGATAGAAAATATAATTAATACAATTAATTATATTATAATTTATGAATTAATGCAATATGTGATAAAAGGGAAAAATGGCATTCTAGATTAATTGTAGGATTTTATTAAATCATGAATGTTTTGAAATTAAGAATATTGGCTATAAATATATGATTAAGCAGTATAGATTAAATTAAATCATGATGAAGAATAATATAAGACTTAATCATATGACGATTGAAACTTGACGACATGATAATTTAGAGTGTTAGACCACTGATATATTGGTCGTTAAAATATTATTTATTCACCAAAATAATAAGGGGTGTTATAAACAAGTGGATAAATTATCATGATAGTATAAAATAAAGAAATTATAGATCTAATTCACAAATGAAGTTATGAAATTTGAGTAACAACGATTGATGTAGTATACATAATAATGACTATAATACTTTAAGGTAATTATAAATGTATTGTAAAACCAAGAATAAGACTTGGTACACGTGTCATGGAAATTAAATTAGTCATAACAAGGACATGGTAGGAAATATGATCCGATATTGTTAGAAAATCAGTTATATGTTGAAATACATTGGAAATGTTAGAATTAATGTTTTAAGTGAATAATTGGTAAAAATTGATACTATGATATTCTGGTTTAAATAACCTGCTTCATATATGTGTTATAATTGATTATATTTTTATGATATGGGTTTAAGCACCACTGAGTTTTATACTCAGCGTTCGTCATTTGATGAATGCAGGTTAACAAATGAAGGCGAGCATGGATTCTCAAAGGACCAATTCAACAGTACTCTGAGGACAAGGACTTGGTTAAGAGCAAAGTAAATTGATTAATAAATTTTAATTAATCTGTAAGGTAGTAAATGTAAAATAAATAACACAAGGACTAAGACTTTCGCAATACTTAAAATGGTGCACAAGTATAATAAGTATATATATTTATATATATATATATATATATATAAAAATTCATACAAATCCCTTGTAGAGTTACGGGAGCATGTCGTAGTGAAAAGATGTGACATTTTTTGAGGTTTCATGAAATGTGATTATTTAATTTGATTTTAAGGTAGAATAAGGTAGAATAACATGTATTTATTATGATTTAAGCTTTGGAATGAATTAAAATGATGTAAATATCTTGTATAAGGAGATAAAGAATTCGGCCAAGTATGGAGGGTTGATGAATATATGTTTTTGTTTAATTAAATGCATGAAAATGAAAGATAATATGATAGAATTAATGATTTTAAGAAGAAATATGAAAGAATCTAAGTGAAATGGTAAAAATAAACATTAATCTATTTGGCCAAAGCAGGAATGGTATGAAGGTGTTGAGTTTAATATGAAACGAAAGGATATTAATGTGAATTAGGATAGAAAATGAGGGTTTAAGGTGTTAGAAGTGAATAAAATTCAAAGAAAATTAATAGAATTAATATTAGAAGAATTCAACTATTTATGCTTTTATTGTCTAAGGATGTGTTTGATTGTATATCATGCTGGAAATGTAGTTAAATGGTTGATTGCATGAGATATTTGATGAATACTGTGTAAAAGTTTAGGTGGATAGGGTATTAGTGGAGCTAAATATCATGTCGAATGTATTTAGTATTAATTATGATATGTATATATAAATGTGATGATGAATTGGAGTTATGTAAATGATAAATCGAAGGAAGGGAATTGTGTGTTCTGCAGGTGGTTTGGTAGATTATGAATTTATAATAGTGGAATATTCGTATTACAGACGAAGTTCTGTTGGAATTCTATAAGAATTCTATAATTTGGATAAGTTGATATATAAGTTATAAATGATGCTAGTGTATGGATAGTAAATAATTATGGTTTATTGAGGTGACTGGGAGTGAGAAGTGAACTTTAGTGATTCTATAATTTTTATAGTAGTTGAAAAGGGAGTGGTTAGGCTTGTTTTGATAATTCTGTTGCTATTCTATAATTACAGCAGAAGAAGTTAGCAAAAGTGTTTTAGGAAAGGGTAAGGAAGTGGAGGAGATTCTTTATCGAGGTCCATGCACAATACACAAACATTGTTTATGTTTTGAAATGGTGTTAATTATTCATAATTATTTAATTGACTATTTTCTATGATCAGTTGCAGAATAGGTATCTATGTTATTTTTATTTTTTTTTGATTTCTCATTATGAATATTCATTGGTTGATTAAATAAATTATGAACTTATGTTATTTGATTTCACCATATTGAATTTATAATTCTATACTTATAACCAATAACAGATAGCTTATAGTGTTATGGATGGCTTACAGTGAGATATTCCTCATTGGGTTGAAGGTTGAGGCCTATTCGCTCCTTAATTTAAGGTGTGCACACTGGATTATAAGATATCACCTCGGGATGAGATTGAGACCCGTCTCCCATCTAGGTTATAGTGATCTGATTACTGTAACTTATGATACAGACAATTTGATATGATATAGTCACCTTATCGATGAGATTGAGACCCGTCTTCCATCCAGGTTACAGGTTACTATAACTTATAACGTAAGTTATTAATATATTGAAAATGGTTAATATCGTAAAATGATTTACTTGTCTAATTATAAATTCAAGAATATACAATATGTGATGATTATTTAATCTATGGTTTTAAAATGTTTATACTTTTACATGATTAAGAAGAAATGTAATTTTTATTGGTTTCATTATTATTTTTATTTAACAATATTATTTTAACATCATTTATTGTGCACCACTGAATTTATACTCAGCGTTCTTTTTTATGAACGCAGATCATAGTAGTGACAAAAGTAAAGACTAGGCGAGATTTGTACCTAGCAAGTTGAAGTTATTAAAGGAAAATGTTTGGGTAGCTATTTTAGTAAGTGTGTTTATATTAAATATGATGTAAGTATGTGAAATAAAATACCTAGAGAAAAAGTACACTGTTTACATATTTATCATATGTATGTAATATATGCGTATACATAAATGAGTTTGCATTTTTAATTTGTTCGTCATCTTAAAACTATTGACTCATACAAGAATTTGATTGAAATTCATGAATTTTTATTTCGATAGCTTTAATTTGAGTGATAGCAAAATTTTAAGATTATCTCATTTTCACGATCAAAGATATAATCAAAAGTTTCATATCGCCGCGTTAACAAATGTTTTTTTATATTATTTAAAGCCTCTAATTAATTAAAAATTATTGAACATTGTTTTGTTTGTAATACATCGCTTGTAATATGTTTTACAGATTTCAGTGTATGTGAAATCAGTTAAGCATATTATGGGAGCATACGTGCTTTCTAGGAGAGGTAAGGTGTGACACACAGCCTACTAAGAATGTTGCTTCTCCATTTGACACTTTATGCTCTATGTGGGATGATGCCTTGCTCACCACTATTCAATAGCTCATTGATTAGTCTATGGCTAAGCTCTTGACCAATGAATTTAAGTCTCTCTTGCAGCAGCAGATCCAAGAAGATCTTAGTCCTAAAGATTTTATCACCCTACCAACTCCTGTGAAGGATAAGGGAAAGCAATCAATCTATATGACACCGAGATAAATGATGAGATCTCACTTCATATGCATAATGTTCACAATTCTGAGACTTTTTCTTTAAAATAGAAGATAAAACAACTGCAGTCTATCATGAAGACTAAGGGGATAGGTTTGGATCTTGACTTTGATGAGTTCTCAGTCTGGGCTATTAAGGTAGTGCCTGCTAAGTTCAAGCTCCTGGATGTTTCTAAGTACAATATGATGAATCATCTTAAGACCTACACCATGATGATGAGTACTATAGACTTGTCAGATGAGCAGATAGTTTGACTCTTCTTCATCTTATTAGAAGGACCAGCGTTGGCCTGATATCATAGTTTCAACAAGGCAACCATGAACAAGTGGAAGCCTCTTTGCACTATTTTTTGTAAGCAGTATGGGTTCAAATCCCATTTTGATGTTACTCTGTTAGATCAAGAATTGTAAAGTAGAAAGCTAACGAGTCTTCCATAGACTACTTTAGCTGGTGAATATGTTACACCCCAGCCCATACTTGGAGGAACATGCTCCCGTAGCATACGTAACGACCGTCCCTAGGGAAGGCCGCCACGTATCCTACAAGGGATACGTCTCTTAGACCGAATATAAAATTTCGTATGGGTACACTATCCTGTGTTTGATGGTGAGGAGAAGGGTAGCATGGCATTCATGCAAGCAAACATGCAATATCCCCTGGGTAATAAACATTCATTCATTCACACAGTCTAATTCAATAATAACTTTCATTATATAACCAAAACATACATAGGTTCTTTCTATACACATATCTGTCCTACCATCAAAACAACACTAACTACTACTGCCACTATGATTAATACAAGCTTACTAATACAAAAAGGAATGGAGATTGCCAGACAGCTCCTGTACCACTTCAAGAATAGCTTCTCTGCTGACGACCTCTAATGTCTCTCAGGGGGCTCTCCCATGGGCTCGGAACCTACGTTCATCAAATGATAAACGCTGAGTATCAAACTCAGTGGTGCTAAGAAACATAGACATCATATACAACCAGGCGTCATATCCAATACATACAAATGCAACAAATGTAATGCAACATGCCCTTCATTCCATACCGACCCCAAAAGCCTGACAAATATAAAAACCTGCGAGTTGTGGTACGGCCGTACCACGTTCTGGTACGCCTGTACGCCCAAATTCCTGCGAGCTTTCCTGACAAACCAAATTTCCTGCGAGTTGGCGTCTAGCCGTACCACCTATTGGTACGCCCGTACGCTCTAGAGGAACTAAACTCCTTGATTTCCCCTGTCTCGTACGATCGTACGGCCAAACCGTACACCCGTACCACTCCCTACAAAAGCATAACATGCTATTTGGCACTCCTAAACTCATCCCAAACCTGTCCCAACTCCCTCGCTAACCTGAAACACACTTCCAACGCATACCTAATCACATATACACGCCGTCCCTCATCTAACCGAGAAGGCATGCTTCCTAATAAGGCGACGACACTCAACCAAATCAATAAACACATACACATCAAGTTATACCATACACATACAAGCATAAACACGAAACCATCATGCTCACTTCCATTAACATGCATTTTCATAAAAACATCATCATATCATACCCATTAATTTCATACTTACACATATATATATACACCCTAACAATCATACGTATACGTACAAACTACTAGGGTCCTAGACGCGGGCGTAACATAATAGATAAAGCTACGCTGGTCAAATAGAAGCCATCTCAATCAAACATGATCAACAAGCTTATTATAGGGTTGTTGCTACTGTATCAGGATAAGTTGAAGTATCAAACTTTCCACACCTTCGAGGACATTTACTCTATCAGATAGAGGATTGAGCAAACCGAGGGGTTGAAGAAGAAGGAGCCTACCTTCTTTAAACCCAAAACCACCATATACCCCCAACATAATATAAATTCCACTATATCAATACCTTATAAACATCGAATCTTATACGTCGAAACACTACCCTATCCTAGAGGTACTCGAATCTTGGGATGCCACTTTCCAAGGTTTTCGAGTGTCTCCTCAAATCCAAGCTCATCAAGCCTCTTGAGCTAAACTTCCAAATACCACCCCTAGCCTCAGTAGAAACCAAAACCAATTATCATTACCACCAGCATCATGACTATAATACTGATGATTACTACTCTCTTAGTTAGGTTATTCAGGACCTAATTGATTCGGGTGAGCTTGAAGATTCTTAGAAATCCAAACCTTCAACCAAAATAAACCTGTTTAACTACTATAAAGCTAATTGTACATCCATGATCCAATTAGGGTTGCTAAAATCCCTGGTTCTTAGCTCATTCTCTTCCCTTGGTAGTAAGGAGATTACTCGGCTACTTGCCATTAGCTTTCAGCTTGGTAATGGGTTTGATATTTATACCATTGACATATGGTATGATAGTTTAGGGGATGAGTCTATAGCTACTTAAGGATCCTCTAATTTTGAATTAGTAGAGGTTCAGAAATCCAAGAAGGATGAGTCAATCAGGATTCTTAAGGTAGCTAAGCCAGTACTTAAGGCTCCCAAGCAGCAAAAATGGTTGTGCTAACAAGATGTCCTCTCGAGTCCATAACATGACTCAAAGTGGTAAGGTGTTTACTCCTCCCAACCTCAAGAAGAAGTTATATGCTCCAAAGAAACTAATATAGGCTAGACCTACTGTGGATGATGCTGGGCTAAGTAGTGCTCCATCTTTGCAATGTATTGATAAAGGTAAAGAAGTTGCTCAGCCTGATAATATCATAGTCAAGCTATTGAAGAAGATGCATGCTAACATTAATATATGGGATTTGGTGTTATCATCCCAACAACATCAATGGATCATCATCAAAGCACTCTCTAGCATAAGAATTTCTCCATCAGTCTTTGCCTTCAGCATGAAGAGTCTATTGGTGAACCAGGAATTTTAGTCTAGCATGATTACTTTCTCAGACATAAATTTACTGGCCAAGGGTATTTGTCACAACAAGGTGCTCTTCATCAGGTTGCACATCATGAACTTCTCCACTCCTTACATCATGGTGGATGATGGTTCTGCCATCAACATCTATCCTTTTAGGGTGTTTCCCAAACTCAAGATTTAGCCTTTAGATTTGAAGCCATCTAAGAATATCATCAGGGCTTATGATGAGTTTAAATAGGAGGTTATCGACATCTTTACTACCACTATGACTATTGAGCTGATCAAGTTAGTGGTAGAGTTTACAGTTCTTCACATTCCAGTATCATTTGCTCTATTGTTGGGCTGGCCATGGTTCCACCCACTAGAAGGTGTGTTGTCCATCTTGTACCAGAAGATCAAGTTTCCATATGATAAGGGTATGGTAACTATTGCTGCTGATGATAAGGTTGCCTTAGCTTGCATCAGAGAGGATGTTCCTCTTATTTCTGGTTTTTTAGATTGCTGCTATTTGGGAACCCAAGTCACACTCGTACCAATTAAGTTCTGCTATAGAGAAGATGTTTTGTAACATGAAATTTATGCTTGGTAAAGGTTTAGGCTAGTACCAATAAGGTCTGGTGGAGTTCAATATCCCTACAGCTATATGGGAGGAGAGATATTACATTGGGTTCAATCTATATACTTTAAACAAATCAAAAGATTGCAAAATGGATGTCTTTATTTAAGGAGAGATGCAATATGATCATACTCTTGAGTTGCCTAACTTGGATGATTTCTTCAATTAGTAGTTTGCTATTTTTAATGATGTTTATGATTTATCAATCTTGACACTATCCAAGAGGGTCATCACTACTTTTACCACCATCAACCTTGATGATGACTTTCGGATCTTTGATAATGTTATTAATCTCACCATCAATCATATTGAGCTGAAACTTGTTACAATTATGGCATTGGAGTCCAAGTTACAGAGTTTGGATAAGGGTGATTTGCTTCTTCAGAAGGTCTATAAGGACGTCGCTACACTTATAGATAGAACTTTTGATGAGATGATGTATTAGGATGATGATGTCCCTATTACTATACTTTTTGATGATGATGATGATGTAATCCCTTTAAAATTTAATGCAATGAAAAATGATTTGCTTATGTTTGTGATATGTATTCTGATGACATTATGTATGAACATGAGCATTAAATGAGCATTTTTGACATTAACACATCATGCATAGAAACTGTTAACATTAGCATAGATGAGAGGTCTTATCCTCTCCAAATTGCATTTGAATTAACCCCTGATGAGAGAACATAAATTGTTAGAGTGTTGAAACAATATATAAAAGCCTTTGCTCTAGGTTATAAAGACATTCTTGGTATTGACAGAACTATTACAGAACATAGAATTTTGATCAGGCTTGAGTTCAAGCTAGTTAAGTAGAAGTTACATTGGCTCCAACCAGAATGGGCTCAGAAGGTTAAAGAGGATATCTAGAAGCAGTTAGACGCCAAGTCCCTTGAAGTGGTTGACTATCTTGAATAGTTGGCCAATATAGTTTTGGTTCCTAAGAAAGATAGCAAGGTCAGGGTCTGCATAGACTACAAGGATTTAAACTAGGCATGCCCAAAGGATGACTTTCCTTTACCTCATATCAATGTGTTGATTGATAGTGCAACTGCTAGTGCTATGTACTCCTTTACTAATGTATTTTCTAGGTACAATTAGATTCTCATGGCTATTATTGATAAGGTGAAGATAACTTTCATCATAAAATAGGGGACCTATTACTATAAGGTCAATCTTTTCGGCTTGAAGAAAGTAGGTGCTACCTATCAAAGAGCTGTAACAATCTTATTGTATGATTTAATCCATAAGGAGGTTGAAGTCTATATGGATGATATGATTGTGAAGTCTCCCACCAGAGAAAAGCATCTGGCTACTCTTGATAGATTTCTCATATGGGTTAAGAAGTACGGGCTTAGGCTGAACTCAAAGAAGTGCATATTTAAGGTGATATCCAGTACGTTATTAGATCATGTTGTTAGTCAAAGGGGTATCAAGGTAGATCTTGATAAGGCAAAGTTGATCTATGAGATGCCTATTCCTAGAACTGAGATCGAAGTTAGGGGATTTTTATGACAACTCTAGTACATTAGCAGATTCATTGCTAAGCTCACTACTATATATGAGCCCATCTTTAAGCTTTTAAGGAAAAACCAGCTTTTGGTTTGGGATGAGAACTGCCAGTTTGCATTCGAGAGAGTGAAGCATTACCTCTTTAACCCGTTAATTTTATAGTTACCCTTACCAAAAAAACCATTATTGCTCTATCTAGCCTTGGAGAAGGAATCAGTGGGAGCTATAATGGCTCAGGAGAATGAGGCTGGAGTTAAACATACCATATACTATGTGAGTAAGAAACTCTTACCAATAGAGTGCAAGTACAATACTGTTGAGAAGTTATGCATGGATATGGTCTGGGTTACTAAGAAGCTCATACATTACTTTTAATCATACTAGGTTTAGGCAATCTCTAAGGTCAAACCTATAAAGTACTTGTATGAGGCTCTTTCATTCATATGGAAGCTTTCCAAGTGTCTAATCTTGTTATCAGAGTTTTATGTACAATACATCACTAAGAAGGTGATCAAATGAAAAAGAGAGATTATTGAATTCTTAGCATCTAAGTCAATGGATGATTCTGAAACATTTGAACTAGAATTCTTAGATGAGCACTTGAGGGCAGTTGATGTCTAAAAATTACAGTTGCACTTTGATAGCATAGTCAATAGAAGAGGTGTAGGCATATGGGTTATGCTAATCACTCATGAAGATGAACTGATCATGCTTTCAAAGTAGCCGAGCTTTCTAGTTACCAATAATATGGTTAAGTATGCAACATGTTTACTTAGGCTTGAAGCATTGCTAATGATTGATGCCTAAGATGTAGAGGTATTTGGTGATTCAATGCTATTAATTCACCAGTCCATGATTGAGTAGGATGTCAGAGAAGAAAGGCTCAAGCCTTATGCTGAATACATGAAACTCATGATTTACAATTTCAGCTCATGTAAGTTTATTCATACTCTGCATGATAAGAATTAGATGGCTGATGCCTTGGCTACACTGGCTTTAGTATATGAATGATCGTAGTGTCAAGTCTAGCCTGTGGTCATTGAGCAGTCAAGGATTCCTTACAATGAGGAAGAATGGGTTATGATGTTAGACCAATAAGATGAGACTCCATGGTATGCTGATATCATGAACTTTTTGAGAACCAATGTTTATCTAAAGGAAGCCAACAAGACTAATAAGCTAGCTTTGTGGAGGCTAGCAGCCAATTTTACCTGGCATCAAGGTATTCTCTATAAAAGAATAGTTGATAGTCTACAACTTTAGCGTATATCAGGGAAGGAGATCAAAACGGTAATGCAGACTGTACCCGCTGTTGTATGTGGATCCTACATGAAGAAAGATCCTGTGCCAAGGGTATTTCTAACTTACTATGGAGACAAAACTGCATACGATTTATGTAGCGATGTCATGAGTTCCAAATTCATAGAAATCTGAGTCATATACCACCGGTTGAATTGCACAATTTGATAATGCCATGACTTTTCTTAGCTTGGGGAATTGACATTATGGGTAAGATCCATCTTAATGATTCTTATGGGCATTGATACTTATTGGTGGCTATTGACTACTTCTCTAAGTAAGTGGAAGTAGAATTCTACAGTAAATTAGGGATAAAGGAGGTTGTTAAGTTTATAAAGAATGCAATTCTAGAGCCAAGTATTGGATTTACTAGAGAGATATGAGATCAAACATCACTAATCTTCTTCATATAGCCTTTGAGCTAATGGGGCAGTCGAGGCGGCTAATAAGATGATCAAGTAAATCTTGCCTAAGATATTACAGACTTACTGTGATTGGCATGAATAGTTACATTTACTTTATGGGGTTACAGAACCACTATAAGGAGTCCTATAGGTGCTACCCCATACTCTTTAGTTTATGGGGAAAAAGCCATATTGCTAGTTGAAGTGGAGTTGAAGTCACTTTAGGTTGTTCTGGAAGCTCAGTTGCTAGAGGTTAAGTAAAAGAGGGCTAGATATGGACAACTAGTTGCTATTGATGAGAAGTGGTTGAAGGCTCTCTATTATCTACAGCTTTACAAAAAGTGCATGGCAAATTAGTTCAATAAGAAGGTTAAATCTATTGCCATACAGGAAGGTTATTTGGTTATGAAACAAGTTAGATTAGTTATCCATGACCCATGTGCTCTAAGAAGTAGGACAGTAACCATCCTCCCTCAAACTCGATCAGCTAAGGGATAGTCTATTTGTGGCTGTATAGAGGATAAACTTTGACAAGACTATAGTGAGTGCAACATTTGAATCCTGGTAGTGGAATACAATCTATGTATGTCCTCACTATCATATGCTGGTATGCCACCAAAGACAAGTCCACCTGACCTCACTCTCAGGGATGGCTCCCATCAATCGTCAAATGTCAGAATCCTCACCTTATCAAAGGTGTATCCTCTCCTTATATGGGTATGAGGTGTGTACCTTTATGGATCACTCATTGATGGTGTTAAGATCCTCGGCTTCTCTTAAAGCCAGATCTATAAAAAAAAAGAAAAAGAAAAAACAAATAAAAGCTCATTGAGTTGAAAACCTTGTAAAAGGCTGCTCAGGTAAAAATTAAAGTGACCTGCTAAGTTGAAAACCTAAAGGGTAGTTCAGGTAAAAGTAAGAGTCTAAAGCAAAATCAGATAGCCTGATGAGCTAAAAACCTTACAAGAGACGACTCATGCAATAATTAGGGTAAAAATATAGCTTTTCTAAGTTGAAATCCTATAAAAGCTACTTAGAATTCATACCTATAGTAGAAGCAAACTACTATTGAGGTGCCCAAACTATCCTCGCCTCAATCTATCTAGCCTAAGGATCGTCTCTACCACGATCATCAAAAAAGGGGCCTATCCCTACTCCATCTGGTCTATCATTGGACCAATCATCAGATTCTTGTAGTCGGACGGGTCAATAAATAGAAACTGCACTAGTAATCTAAAACTTGCTACGCTCAGCTATGAAGGGGTAGTCACCAGCTTATGGTTGCACAGTCGAAAGATAGTAGTAAGATCTATGGAGCCCTTTGTAGTCAACAATGATCTCATTATCATTGGGCTAATGTCGAATGCCCTGATCAGATATGAGACTGCCTCCCTAGTAGGCATCGGTATTGTCAGCATCTTTGTTATGCTACATGTGACTCTGAGGATAGCAATAAACCCCTCATACATTAGATATAGCTCTACATGTCCAAACTAAAAGACATGGGCCACTGGAGCTCAAAACTGCACTGTATCATGCAGAAAAGCTGTGTTGATGGAGACTTACTGGAAAGTCTTCAAATATTAGAGTCCAAACTCGCTCAGTTAGCCCTACTCAGTATCATCTTATTGGCAAGAGATGGTATGGAAGGTAGAAAGTGATTACCGAGTCATTGTTTATTCTTGTATAAAAGAATAGACAATTTATGTTTTGGTAGAGAAGCATGATGCATGATATTCTTATAGAAGAATAACATCAGCAAACATTTTGTGTTTCATTATCAAATCTAAAAATATATAAAGTTTGAGCCATCAATGTTTCTTAGTTTTCATACACCATAACTTGAATATACTAGGCCTTCACACTAAGCTACATTACTCTATCTTATGTTCTAATACATAAACCATAAATTTTTGACATCATGCATATGGAATTTGATATCACATCTACTCTAGGCATCGTCATCTCCTAACTACTCCTTATCTGGATTAGGACTGTTAGAGACCTCAATGTTGTATTGCTTAAGGCATGCTATTATCTAGGTGATCTCTCTACCCATCTGCTCAGTCATCCGAGCATAGCAATCTTGCTCCTCTTACTTCGAGCATCAACTCGTTTGCATTAATACAATCATATAGGTATATAGGTCGTTCATCCATACATAAGCATCATGAACATAATCATAATATGTGCTTACCTAAATGTCCTACATCTAGAACTGTGGTAGTGGTGTAGTCCCATCAACTGCCTTATAGCATCAGCCATGGCATCCTGAGGCACTTGCATAGGTCAAATGCATGTTAGATTAGTAGAATTAGTAGTAAACTAATGTATTTATCTACTCACATGGATGGTGTTTGGCGGTTTAAACTTGATTTCAACCTTCATCGATACTGGAAATGATGTCTTATATGGGCGATTGAGCTTATCATACGTGTAGATCAATGGGTTTTGAGGCCACATCAGTTAACCTTTGATGAAGCCCTAGGGATTCTCATATCCAAGGGGCACATCTGCAATGCCGGGCTCTAGTCTCGGTGGTCTTGCTCTAGATGTAGTGCTACATGATCTTTTTGAGGTGCTACCACCTCGAGCATTATTGGAGAAAAACATGATTAAAAGGTAGCAAAAATATTTAAAATTTTTTATAAAACATATTTTTCATAGATTTATATAATCATCACTCGTTTAAACATAGTAATGAGGATATAGCATAAGATAGCTTACATGAATGCCGATCTCCTTTAATCTTATTCATCAAAAAGTTATAGCAAACTTTTCTAATCCTTAACGTAGAGGATCTCTAAACTATCCACATAAGTAGAGAATTAGATTAGTAATCAAAATTACAAAATTTTTTTCAAAGACTAGTAGAAATGGAAACAAAATAGAAAATAGATTCTTAAATTAAATCCAATGAGCTTACTCTTGAAGGATTGAATTCTATAGCTTGTGCTTGATTTAGATTTTCTTGTTATCGCACCCTAATTTTGGACTGGCTTGATCCAGATCGGTTCCAGGATGTTTCTGAGCCAGTTCGGGTTAGTCTTAAGCCAATCCGGGTTGATTCAGGGCTTTCTGGGCAGTTCTGGGCCAATTCTGGCCCATTCCGGGGTGACACATGCCGCATATGACTTAGCTCCAACGCATATGTTTAGGCATATGCGTTCGCATATGTCTCTAGGGTTTAGCATATGTGGACATATGCGTATGCATATGTTTTAGGGTTTAGCATATGTGACATACACGTACGCATATGTATCCGGGGACAGACTCCCTAAAACCCTAATTCTGCCATTTGGCAAAGGGTTCGGAATTTTAGACGTAAAACCCTAGAGTTCTAGCAGCCGTCAGCAGCAAAAACGTGATTCACACATCCCAAAAACCCAATTTTAATTAATCTAAGCTTTTAGGATTAATTAAAAACGCACTAAATCATTTAGAATTAGGCGATTTTAATACCTTAACACTTGGATCGGACTATTTTCTTCTTCCCTTTATTTGGGGCGTTGGAGAAACTACAAGAGGTTGGTAATTCACTCCTCTTTATTACTCTTTTATTGATTCTATTGTCATAACATGATTTTAATTGTTATTTTGTGTTATTTGTGATATTCATGTCTAAATATAACTGAAAACTGAATTATTTTAATGATTTGCGTATTGTTTTGGCACGTTTTAATTTAAAATTCACCTCGTTTTGCATGCATATTATCATATGTGATCGCGTATGATAGTCTCAATATCATATGCGTTCGCATATGATCTTCATTCCATCGCATATGTTTGTTTTTGATTTGTTTTGTGTGCCAAGTTATCCTTGCCATATTGTAAGCATTCGCATATGATTATTTTTGTCGTTTGCCATGAC
>CANYBF010187826.1:0-14086 GCA_948192965.1 Dalechampia spathulata
GCCCAAGGCCCAATTCCTTTTCCAGAGTCCAAAGGGGCTTGCTTTTGATTGGGCCTCGGGCCCGATCTGTCTACTTCCAAGTTAACCTAATCCTGCAAAATCACACCAAATGCATAAAAAGGAACAAAATGCAAATAATAATGACATTAATAATGAAATCAACGTGCAGATCATGCAAACAGGCATAAATAATCATAAGGAAAATGCGGAAATTAAGAAACAAAATTGAGTGTTTTGGATCAGACGCGATCGCGTATGATATTGATGATCATACGCGATCGCATATAATCATATGCGATCGAGGCAAACAATGAGAAAATCACATGTAAAGGCTTAAAACATAACATATATCATTCGGTAAACAAAATAAATTAAAATAGCATTTTTTTAAAAAACATACGCGATCGGGAAGATCATACACGATCACATATGATATGAGATGATCATATGCGATCGCACATGATAATGCAATAATAATAAAATGAAAACAAAACATCAAAAACACATATGAATCATGCGTAAAACGTTAAAAGAACTCAATTTTCAATATATTTAGGCATGGATATGATGAAAAATACATAAAAATGATAAAAAGCAATAGATTTTACTAATCTCTCGTAGATTCTCCTTAGATATGAGTATGGGAATGAAGAAAACAGTCCAAAATCCAAGTATTAGGGAACAAAATCACCTAATCTAAGTGATTTTTTGTGAGTTTATTTTGTTTTTCTAACCCTAATTGCTTAGATTAATCCAAAATTAGATTAAGAATAATCAATCATGTTTTGGCTGCCCAAAAACCCTAATCTCCGTAGGTCTAAAGTTTTGAAAACCCTAAAAATTGCCAACCCCCATCAGAATGGAGTTGCAAAGCTTTTAAAATTTCTGTCCCGGAGACATACGCGATCGCGTATCTTAACATATGTTAAACCCTAAAACATACGCGATCGCGTATCTTAACATATGCGGCGTATCACAAACATACGCGATCGCGTATGTTTGTACATATGCGATGGGTCATAAAAATACGTGGTGGGTGACGCTCCAAAATGGGCCAGAATTGGCCCAGAACGGCCCGGAACGATCCGAATCGACCCGGAGTGGCCCAAGACCAACCCGAAATGGTCCCGAATCATCCCGGACTCGAACCGAGTCAAGACGGTCCAAAATTAGGGTGCGACAATTGTCAATGAAAACCATGTTTGCAAAGATCTCATTCATGAGTTCTACACTACTTGTGATTTCATGGAAAATAAGATAGGTAGAATAAAGTTTAGGCTTAGGGTAAGCCAATGGAGCTGACTTATGAAATGACAAAGGATGTCTTGGACTTGCCCTAACATGGATTCCAATCTTCACAATTTTTAGGTCTAAGGAATTTTGGGCTCAAATTACCAAAAGTACTTTAGCTTATGGTAATCATAATGCCCCTTATTTGCTTATTAAGGACCCTGCCTTAATATTGCTACATAAGCACATGGTTATCTCTATATTTGCCAAAATGGAGAATAATAAAGTCTCACAATAAGAGCTTTTCCCCATGTGGTGTATGATGAACGACCATGCCTATTGCACTAGTTACCACATCATGAGGGGTTTTATGAGGATGGCCAAACCAAATAGTAAGAAACCAGGATTAGGCCACATCATCAGTGCTATCACCAAATACTTTGATGTGGACTTTTCTAATCTAACCTTTGTACCATTTGACAAGTTCTCTTCCAAGTACTTACATGATGCAGGTCTGCTAAATCCTAAACGGCTATAGTTTAAGGCTTATGGCGACTAACTAAGCATCAAACAGAGGCTCCAAGAGCAAGGTAAGGATGACGATGATGAAGAAGAGCAAGGCACAGCTTAAGGAGGGGAGCAAGAACATAAGGAAGAGCAAATGCAAGGGCAAGAAGATGAAGCAGGAGTGGATAACTTTATTGAGGTGCTTTTAAGGAGGCTAGAGCAAGCTAATGCAAAGAATGCAGCTCATCTCACATAGGTGGAGGCGACAGTGAATGATATCCATCGAGAATAGCACTACCAAAATAAAAAGATATTGAAATTCTTTAAACTATCTAGCGTTCATGTTCCCTCACCGCCTACCTCTCCCACTCCATTAGGCAATTGATTTCTACATCTTTCAACTCTTATATTTTTATTGTTGCTTTATTTACGTATTTTCACATTGAGGACAATATGTTCTCTAAGTATGGGAATGTATGTGGTTTTTAGTATGTCTGTATGTTTTTTGTTTTATGTTTTGATTAACTTACATTGCATTTTTAATTTCAATTAAATTACCTGGCATTTTTAATTCATATATAGCATGTTTGAGTATTTGCATGTTTTGCTTGTGATTATGTAATTACTTGTAATATGGCATGAGTATTTTGAAAAATGGATACGTTTAGCTTAAAGTCACCTTGATTAGCATAATTCTTTTATAAACTTATCATTAGGATTGAGGAATTATAAATATTTACCTTAGATAATAAGCTTAGTTATTCTATGCTTGCACTAGATAATAGAGTATGACTTATTAAAAAGTGCTTATACGTGTGATGTGGTGATTTTAAACTTCGACCATTAAGGAAATGATTGAGAAAAAGAAAAAGAACATAAAAATAATAAGCCAGAAAAGGTAAAATTTATTGTTCCACTATCATTAAGAGTGCCCAAAATTGGCCCTGATGATAAGAACAGTGCTAGTAGCTATTCAAGCGTAGGTAGTATGTCAAGTAACCAGGGACTATCGCTAAAGCATGGGGCACTCGATGAGAAAGACCTACCTCTCAAATAAGAAGCCAAAAGATGGATCAAAAGTAAAAGAAAATAAAAAATATATAAAAGAAAAAGAATAAAAATCTTATGATCCTTATCAAACCAATATATAAAGGCAAAATCATTTAACCACATTTCATGTTTAGGCAAAAGATGATTAGTTATATTCTGTTTACTAGTGCAATTATATGAATGATTAAACTTGATTATCTAGTTAAACATTTTTAATTTCTCAATTCCTAGAGATTTGCTAATTTTATAAAAGAATTTCATAAGAAGGGGTGATAATTTTTAAAAATGTTCAACTTTGAGAAATATAATTGCCATATCATGAGTATATTACAAGTCTTTGTTTTATCTTTGTTTGAGGGCAAGCAAAAGTTTAAGTGTGGGGATGTTGATATGTGTCAATTTGCATATTGTTTAGGTATTTTAGGATGTTAATAAGTGTTAATTTGTTATGTTTTTAGTGATATTTAATGTGTTTGTTAAGTGTGAAGAGTTTAAAGAGCAAAGAACAAGAAATGAAGATTTCATGGGTGTGAAAACAAGAGTCATGATCATGACTTGTAGGAACCAAAAAGAGAAACCTACTGGAAAAAGTCACAATCATGAAATTCACTATCACGATCATATAGGGGGAATTCAAGAAGGAGAAAGCTACTAAAAAATGTCATGATCGTGACACCAAAAGTCATGATCGTGACTAATCAATTATTTGACAGCTGGAGGCATCATTTTATAGCAAAATAAGTGGAAGAAGTGGGTTTCGATGGGAGTAAAGAGACAACCTAAATAAAGATTAATAGGCAAAGGGATCTACAGAATGGGAAGAGTTATGGTTGAAGAAATTCATAAATTCAAGATGAGGCAAAGTGCTACCTTCACTCAAGGATTAAAAGGAAGGAAGCAAGGAAAAGGAAGGGGATTCCATTCTACATAAGTGTTCTTCTCTCTTTTGTTTCTCTTTCATTTTTCTGGTTGTTTTTGCTTAAGCCCTGTATAGCTAATTTATCTTTGTAGGAATTGAATCTTGAAATCCCTTGTTGGGATAGTTTAGTGTGTTTGTCTCAATTACTGTGAATGTTTGATTTGAGAGATTTTAATTGAGAAATGAAATCTTATGCTTTTATGATTGCAATTAGAGTTGATTCATAAATTACTTTGAACATTCAAGTTAGGTTGGTGTGTATAAGAGATTTTCATATTAACCTAGCTCTTATATGATTACTTAATGGTTTCTTTAATTGAGGGAGATAAATAGAGAGAGTGATTACGAGATTATTAAGAAATCTAGTTGGTTTTGCCTTGAGAGAGGAAGATTGATGCTTTTGGATATCTTGGGTAGCAATAATCACATGAAAATTATCTTAGCTTGGTGATTTGGATTTCAATTCCTATGCTTCTTATTATTATTTTTATCTCCTTCTTTAATACTCGCTTTTGTATATGTTTGATTGTATATGATAATTCAAATTATTATTATTGCTTAAACAAGTTAGAAATCAAGGTGTGGTGGATAAGCAAATAAATCCTTATGGGATAGATATCGTACTACAATAACCTATATACTTGTAGTAGATTAGAGTGGTCAAGTAAAATTACCATCAGCTACCTAAGTATTAACTTACATATGGCATTTGGTCTAAGTAAAATTCCTATTTTATTTACCCAAAATGGTCATGTATTCCTTTGGACTCAGCTATTCCTTCCTATGGGCAACTACTTGACTTTCGCTTATATTTTACATCATTATTATGTATCTTGGAAAGGTTATCATGCAATCATTATCATGCAAAAGTGGGCTGATTTATCAATTATCTTAAAGAATTCAACCATAAAAACAACACCTAGCAACCCCTCTTTTCCCAACTTTTATTAAGGCATTTAATTATCATAGTTACTTCTCAGTCCGCTCTCAATAATTCACTAATAACTACTCACTTCCATATCTCAACTATTAGTTTCCACTCTTATCTTTGTTAATCTAAAATAAATTATCATAGTTTATTTAAAGTGTATCAGTAACCCGTGAACAATGCACTCAGCATTCTTTTATTAAGCAATTAATCTCTCAGCACAATACTTGACGTCAAGCATGTTAATATGCATAATACACATGGGGTTTTAGTTCCATAAATCAATATTTTAGTCAATGTAAAGCTTCTCAAGTCATCATACTAGCACCTACAACTAAATCAAACATTCATGCCAGCTTTTCAATACAACCGCTAGTTATAATAATAGTTCAAACATTATTGTTTGTAGTAGTCCACTTTTAATATAAGTCACCGATAGGCTCCCTAATTACTTTGTCTCCCTTATATAACTATAAGTTGGTTTATTCCTAAGTAGGGATGGTGTTTTCTTAAGCGAATAAACATACCCAAGCAGCTTTAGATTCCAAAAAATCATTTCTTTCCCCAAAGAAAGGCTACTTAGCTCAACGTCAACCTTATATGTGAGCTAACAGTGAGAGTAACTAATATGTGCCTTCCATACACCAACATGAACTCCATAAATAATGCATTAATTTAGGAATCATTTGTACAATTTGGGTGAACTCAAGATTCAACATGTTTTTTTTAATCTCTCTCTCTAAATAAATTTGGTTCTTTTCGAGCATTTTACCTTTTTAAGGTAAAAATCTTTAAAAATTACTCATTTGGTGTAATAAATAATTTAATAATTATGTAGTAATGATTTAGTAATGATTATTTAATAAATATAAATATTTTATTGTATGATTTAGTAATTATTATTTTGATTTAGTAATATTATTAAAAAATGGTATAATTATAATGTAATGATTAAAAAAAAGTAGGCGTAATTATTATGAAAATTTTATTAAATCTATAATTGAATAATTATGAAATTAATGGATGATTATTATAATAATCATAAAAAAGTAATTATTGTTAGTATTAATAATAACTATTATAATAAAAGTATTGTTTGAATAAAAGATTATTCAAGGTAATAATATTAAAATTAATAATAATTGAAATTAACATGAAGTAATACTAGTAAGAATAATATAATTATTATTACTATTATTATTATAGTATAGAATAAGATTTTAATATTATAATAAAATAAGAATATAATATTCTATGGAATAATATTAATATTATAATAAAAATTATTATTAAAATTATAATAAAATAATAATAATATTATTATTGTTATTATGAATGAAAATAATTATTATGATTTATGTAGTATGAGTAGTTGTAATAATTATTGTTTATTAATGGTTTTTATTATTAATATTGATGCTGGTATTGTTTAAAAAATATATATATATATATATAGGTATTATTATGTTGTAAAAAAATTGATATAATTATTTAGTATTTTGAAATTGTTGTAATGTTAGTATTGTGTATTAATTATATTATTACTAGTTTTAAATAGAATTATGATTTATGTAATTAATTAGTAATGATTAGTATTATTATGAAAAAATGATTGGTAGTGTTTTTATTATTGATACTAATGTTATTATTAATATTTATAATTATTATTATTGATGTTGTTATTGTTACTTTTTGTTTGTAAGCATTATTTAATTGGTATAATAAATATTTATAAGTAATAATAAATATTTGTATATTTATGATACGTATGAATATATATGAGAATGATTGGTATAATGAACATTGAAACCATGTAGCAATTTGAATATTTTGAAGCTAGTGATTGAAGATAAGTAAGATAAGTGTTATAATGTGTCTTGAACATTTTTTGAAGGATCCGATTTTGAACCCGACCCGAAATTGTCGCGGTGCGACTGAAATTTTGAGAAAAATTTTCGATCCGAACTTATATAAGTTTTCGGATGCCTTGTAACCCGTTCTACTTCTTCTTCCATCGAATAAAATAAAATACTCCTCTGCCCATGGACGTAGGCACATTGCCGAACCACGTAAATTGCGTGTCGTTTCTCTTTTGTTTCTCGTTATTGTTTGCATTTTGCGTTGTGATTTTGTGGATAGGTGCGGACTTGGCGTAACAATAAGTTTAATAAGTAAGATGAGTTTAATAAGTAATCATATTGGAATTGTATTTATAACTCAGTGTATATAATAAATTCATGGTGTGACTTAAGACCCATTATTTGTATTAATCATCCATAGAATATCCAGTTGCTGGAATTTATCCAGAGAATTCAGGTAGCGAACAAGATATAGTTTGTTCATAGCCATATTGACGAAAGACTCTAGTTGGACTATAGTGTATATGGGAGCTCTCAATCCAACGAGCAGAATACAATCAATATATGTTTTAACTGTCACATGCTAAATGTTCCACCATGAGCAGGTCCATTGAATAATACTCTCTGAGATAGCTCATATCCATTCAACTCATTCATCCAATGTCCACGTTTTAGCCTCAGGGAAGGTGTAACCTCTTCTGATATATGATTGTGGATGATATCTTTAAGGTTACCTTATAGCAGTGGAAAGATTCCTAACTTCTCCTGAAGCCAAATCTAGGAATTTAATTGAAAAAAAAAATGAGATGAATTGCAAACATTGTAAAAGTGGCCATCTATAAACAAGAAATATGAGATGAGAAAAAAGCATGTAAAGACAAGTTAAGTGACATACCTAAAGTAGTAGGATACTACCATTGAAGTAGTCAGACTACTGTTACTTACCTCTATCAAGTCCAAGGATGGTCTCAATAATGATTATAGGAAAAGAGGTTTGACCTTGCTCCATTTGATCGATGATCGGTCCCAACATAACACCTCTATCATTGGATGGGTTTACGAATAGGAACTATGACAATAGTCCAAAAGTAGCAACTCTAACCCATAAAGTGGAGGTTCAAGAGGTTGGGAACTAGTGGTTATAGAGCTGAAAGATTTTGATCATATTTATGGACCCATCTGTAGTCAACGATGACATCGTTGTAGTGAGGCTGACGTCGAATGACCTAATGAGATATGGAATAACTGGATCGATGAGAAGTGGCATGGTTAGCATTTCATGAATACTACATGAAACTCCAAAGATAGCACCAAACTCCTCATAAAGTGGACATAGTTCCATATGTCCAAACCAAAACACATGATATATTGGATCCCAAAATCAAAGTGTTGTATGTAGAAATGTATAGTTGATGGAGATTTGATGTAATGACTTTAGAGAATAGAGTTTGAATTGGCTAAGTCCATTCCACTAAGTATGTCCCTATTGACGAATGATAGCACAGAAGATAGACAGTGATTGTTCAGTCATTTTAGACTCTTGAAAAAATAACAGTATTAATATATTAGTCGAATAATAGAAAGTTCATAGTAACAATTATCATTATTTCTAGCATCATAGTTAAGGTTATTATTCAGTTATCGGTAACTAGTTATATTATATTAGTTAATATTGAGTTATATTGTGTTAGTTAAAATTTCATAATTGTTATATTATGTTAGTTAATATACTTATATGATTTAAATAAGCTGTTATAACTTAAACAAAGTAAAAAAGATCATCATAATAACAACATTAAATTAAAGTATGTTTAACAACATAAATAAATGATAAAATATCGTTACATTAAATAAGTTTTTACAATATGAAGATATTTGTAAATAGTAAAAAAAATTTAAGTACCACAATTTCTTCTTCTTATTCTAGATCTGAGACCTATTTACCTTTTAATATTCTACAATTGGTATCTATATGTACATAATGAGAATCATGTAAATGATGAGATCTAACAACAGCACTAACATCATCATAGTGATCATCATTGTTGTCATCATTATCAGCTTAATCATTTTGATCATATCCATAATTAATAGGAATGATAGCACCATGTGGAGTACTATAAACTGAATGAAAGTGTTCACGATATAGTCTTGGTTGTTGTGAATTTGAGGTAACGAATGGATAAGAATAAGGGCCAGGGGTAGGGGTTAAGGTAGGGGAAATGGGTTGGTTTGATAGGAAAGACTGTATTGACCATTAAGCGAATAATGGTGGGATGTATGAAGAAGATTCTCCTGGTTGAAATTATAGTGAGACAAATGGAAAAGAGTATATGGATTAGGATGATGGAGAGAAAAATGGAGCTGATGGGCTAACTCCAAAATTAGAAGGAAAAGATGGCCTTGATGGTCCGAGTTAATGATGTAAAGAAACAGGAGGTGGAATATGATGACAGGATACAGTTAATGAAACCAAGATATCTTAATATTGATAATGATGTTGACTCATATGTTATGAAGGACGTGAAGATGTAGGTCTATCTGAGTCATCGTCAGGAGGATATGGATAGTTAATCGATGTAGGCATCGATTTAGAAGGAGGAATCATTATTAGATGACGTTGTTCTTGTAAGGCTGCTTGACCACTGCAACCAAGCTGTTGAGCTAATTACAATTAAAAACTTAATGAAATATGCTCTAGGGCATCAGCCTACATAAATAAAAATGCAAAATAAGTTAGTAAATGAGATGTACAATATGCAATTACAAATATAAGAGTTATAGGGTTAGATGTTTACAAAAGCTCCAAATTATACACCCCAAAGGTGTGATCCACCTTCTCATAACTTTACAGTACCATTCCATATATTTGGAATGGTAATGCATTTATAGAGAAGTAACAAGAGCTTGAATAATTCATTGGATGCAATTATCCCATAATGTTATCCATCTTGAATGTCGTTCCACCCAATTGACACTTACAGTATGCAAGTCATATTTGTGTAAATCTTCAGTCTATAAGGGTGGACAAAGGGATGGGCTAGGCTAGTCCAAACTGATGGGAGACCCTATCAGGTTCGTGACACTTGACTATATAAATACATAACATTCAAACAATCGACCTCCAAATATATTGGCCTTGTAAGCATCAGAACGTTTTATTAATAGGGCTCCTATATTATTTGAAAAAGCATACAATTAGCTTATCAGATAAAGAGACATATATACAACATTATATATATCTAAAAGATTTTTGAAATACATACATCATTTACCTGTGAAATATCGAACCGTAACCATATATCAGAGATGACATGGGTAGGAATCATTATAACGGCCCTGGTTTTGGTCTACCTATAATATAATAGATAAGACATATCAATTTTGGAAATATCAAAATAGCATCTGTCTATGAAACATTGAATCGTAACCGTATGTAAGAGATAACATGGGTATGAATATCTGTAACAGTCCTGGTTGTGGTCTACATATAATATAATAGATAAGACATATCAATTTTAGAAAAATGAAAAATTAAGAATAAAATTTAAATGAATGAAATTAATGGAATTGTACCTCCTACCATTCGGAGGAAGAGGATTTGGATTAATTGTGGGAGCTATAAATGGAAATCTCTCGTATCCCGAATCTGCAAGAGAAATAATGGACTGGAGATTTACGTGGCCAATGGATATCTACATGAGTCATAAAGCTCTTGGTACAAATATGTCAAACATGCTGAACCCCAACTATAGTTTCTACAGTATTGAGATCCTTTAAGAATTGTAGGAAAAATAAGCTCACTATATCAGTACTTGTTGGAGAAAAGATATGGCCATATAATAATCTTAAGATAGGTATTCTAGCTTGGTTATGCATGATTCCAATAACAACATCCTCAAAAAGTTGACTAAATTATTGGATAAGTCAAATCTACTTCAATTTTGATCCCCTTTTGTATGTATCCAATGGAATAACCCCAAGCAATCGTGTACATAATTTATTCCAGTTATGATCAAGTTGGCCAATCAAAGGTTGACTGTCAATAGGAAGCACTGTAATTATGATAACATCCTGTAATGTCACCATGCACTCCGCCTCCAGTAAGTGAAATGTATGAGTTTCGGGTCTCCACCTCTCAACTAAAGTAGTGGTCAAATGATGATCAAGATTAAAATATCTTAAATGAAGTAGACCAGCGAAGCAGGTATTCGGAATGACATTGATTACACGATGGTCCAAATCTTCAATATGATTACCGCTTAAAGATATATTTCATCTACAATTTAGGACATGATCATTAACCTACATATAAAACATGAAAATCATTATTTCTAACATATTTATTTTTAATAATACATGAATAATTATTTTTCATCTTTTAATTTATGTAATTTACATGTAACTTCATTCACATACAAAAATAATGAAGTAATACTAACAAAAATATATTTATTTACCTTATCAATGTACTAATATAGCTTATCCAACTCTAAATAACTTCTATAATTCGAAACAACACTATAAAAAATTAATGATAACTATAGTTTAATTTTCATCAACAATATATAACAATTTATTATTTCAAATTATTGCATTTTTTATTTTATTACTTCAATAATCCTTATACAATATTCAATTTTTAAATTCTTACAAACTAATTTACATTTTTTTCAAACATAATTGCTTCTAAATATATTTATATATATTTCCCGTTTTGTTTTATTTCTATTTATAATATTCTTATAATACCATTTCATAAATTATTATATTTTTTTCTTCTATTTCTTAAAATAATAAAATCACAATTATTATATTAGAATGAACCAAAAAAATGTTACAATTTTATTAATTTAGTTTTTTAAAATAGATATTAATTAAACATAAAAAAAGTAATTTTTTCCAAAAATTATTCATTTCATTTTTTGATCAAATTATTCATTTAAATTTTTCCAAGAATTATTAATTTTCTTTTTTCCCAAAAAATCTTATTTTAATTTTTTCTCAAATTATTAATTTCAAGTTTTCCAAAAATTATTTTTTTAATTTTTTTATGAAAATTCATAATCATTATAAATAATAAATTTAATTTTTTACTATATGTACCAATTTCATATAATTTTTGAAATTTATTTTACTTCTTTTTCTCATCCCTAAAAATAGTTATTATTTTAACACATTTTAACTATTTAACAAATTTAATTTCCCAAAATTTTCAATTCTTCTATTTATAAAATTTCATTATATTTTCTATAATATATAATATATCTAACAAATATATTTACATTTTTAAAATCATAATCAAACAACATTTCATAATAACTACAAAATAATTATCTAACAAATACATAATAAATACACATTTAATCATGATATAAATACATTTATTTATTAAACAATTTCATCACCCTAAATAAATAATCAAAATTTAGCAAAGAAATACCATTACATACATTTAACATAATAATTTCGAATAAATTAAAATTTATCACCTTAAATCTCCCTTTTTGATATGAGATACCATGAAATAAAAATATATTTTTTTTCTATTGTTTTTTGTTGAAAATGAAAGAAAAAATAGTAAGAATGAGAGGAAGATAGCAAAAGAGGAAGAGAGAAGGGAGAAGGGCTTTAATTTTTGAGAGGGGAAGAGGGAGGAGGAACGGAAAAAGGGTGGGGGTAGGTAGGAATTTAACTCTAGCTGTTAGTATTAATGGTGACTAGGATGAAAGGACGTATAAGGGTTAGATAAGTGGTGCACTCGGGTAAGCTGTAGCAGATGGTAGCATAGATGGTAGTGAATGCAAAGATTCCTTGATATGCATTCTAGTCACTGGTTTGACTGGCATCCGGATTATGTGTTAGCCTAGCTATCTCGTCACATCATCAATCGAAGCCCACGTGGATGCCACCTCATCTGGCAACAACTTTGACCAACAACCAGGCCAAAAAAATACCAAGAAGGGAATTTTCTCCCAGTTTACACTAAATATGTAATTTTTTTCATATTTTTACCCTAAAAAGGGAAATTGCCTAACAATTCTATTCAACATGGCAAAAAAAAGGACTTTGATGGATGTTAGGCTGGGTTTAGTAGCTAATAACTTTGAGAGTAAGCCAGCTCTCTTGCAAATGTTACAATCTTTAGTGCAATTTTTTGAATTGGCAAATGAAGATCCCAATGCTCACATTTCAAATTTTCTAGAGATTTATGACACATTCAAGTACAATGGTGTAACGGAAGATGCCATTAGACTATGATTGTTCCCTTTCACCTTGAAGGACAAGGTAAAAATTTAGTTGAATTCCTTAACACCTGGCTCAATCACAACTTAGGAGCAACTTATGCAAGCTTTCCTATCCAAGTATTTCCCATTAGCTAAGATAACAAAAATCATTAAGGAAATTACTAACTTTTAATAGATGGATAGGGAATCTCTTTATGAAGCTTGGGAAAGATTTAAAGAGCTAAGAAGGTGTCCCTATCACAACTTGCCTAAAGAGTTATTGCTCCAAACTTATACAATGGAGTCAACACTACTACAAGGGGAACAATTGACTTTGTAGCTGGAGCGTCACTTATGAAGAAAATAATTGAGGCAACATATGAATTACTTGGGGAGATGGCAGCTACTAATGCATTATGGGCATCAGATAGGTCCAAAACAGTGGTGAAAGAGCAAAAGGGGGTGTCGTCTCTAGACCCCCATCATAGCTTTACAAGCCAAAGTTGCCAAATTATCCAAGCAAATTAGTAATTTACAATTTCATCTAGTAGCTAAGATACAAAGTTCATGCTAGTTATATGGACAGGTTGGACACTATACTAATGAGTGTAGTGTGTGTGTAATACTATGGAGCAAGTTAATTTCTTAGGAAATTTGGCACTTCCCATGGTAAGACTAAGTAATAACCATTTTTCTAACACTTACAATCCTGTATGGCACAACCATCCTGTTGACCCTGACTTTTCACCATCATACAATTTCGGATTTTTATTGATTCAACTAGGATTTAATCCCCGGTATCAACCCCGATTATGCACATAGACCTCTGTGTCTCCCTCTGTGTATTCTGGTGCACAAAACCCTTCAGAACTAGTGGGGCCCACCATGGCGCCTGGCGAGACCCGCCACTTATTATAAGTGTTCTGTACATGCATAACACCTTTCCCTATTGCCTATGTAAGGCAAATCACTCAAAATGCAAAATATTGCATTTTTTGCCCTGGGCACTATTCATCATGAATAGTACATAGGTGGGGCCCACCAAAGGCACTAGTGGGGCCCACCACTTCTGTCAACCCATTCTGAGTGTTTTGTATGCACAAAACATATTATACATATTGCCTACGCGAAGCAAAACACTTGGCACGCTAAATGCCACATTTTGGGCCATATAGCATTGTGGGCCCATTAATGGAACTCATCGTTCGGGGTCGAATTTGATAAAACTCAAAACTAAAAAGTGACTTAGAATGTCGATTGCATCTAGGTTGACATGTTACACGCATTACATTTCACCCATACGAGGTGAAATACATGAATTGTGTATATAGTACTATGCGCATAGCAAATAGCAAAATAAGGCTAG
>CANYBF010187883.1:0-18974 GCA_948192965.1 Dalechampia spathulata
GAAGAATATATTTTCCATTGTATTATGAAAGGTATTTATACACATATGACCTATTCTGATAAGTTACAAGAGATATAGCTAGGTAACAGAATACATCTCATTCCTAACAAACTAAGGTTATCTATACAACTGGCTCATTAGTCTTTGCTAATTCTTGGTAGCTGTTAAATTTGGTCACTCTTTCTTCTTATGCGGCTGCATGTTGATTTGGAATTTCTTTTCTTCTTCTTTTGCTTCTTGCATAATCTGTGTAGTAAAATGATATTGATGTCTTTAGCATTGCATGAACGGGGGATCAGTTAATATGGGAACAGGTTAATGGGGAACAGAAAATTTTGAGAATATAGATGGTATTCGGTTGGGTTATTGATGCTGGGAAAAAGAGTGTGTATGGGGCGAGTAACATATCTACTGATGTGTTTATTCTTGATGTACTTGAATTGGTGGTTTCAAAGGGTGGATGAATGCATGTAAAACTGTAGCTATATACGTGATGTTTGATGTTGAATGTAGTGATTATTTTGTTGCCTTGCTACTTAATTGATTGAGCAGATGTTTATGTTGAAGTTGTGCCAAATAAATTGATTTCTTATTAATGAACTTGGGCTGGAAAATTGCACCTTGGCGTGTATATCTTATGAGAGGAACGTGTATTATTGGCCCCTTTTAAGTGATCATTTTTGGTTATGGATATTCAAATTTAATTAAACTATGATTTATATTTGATATATTATTAATTAATGTTGCATGTAAATATTAATTAAATTTATATAGTAAAATAATTTTTATTGTTATTTAATTTATAAATTAATATTTTTATGGTATTAATTTCTTATGATACTAAATTAATTAGTATATGATTAATATAAGAATTTATAGCATACTTTATTATATGATCAATTTAGATTACTAAAGATTTCATATTTATTTATTCATTTAGTAGAATAATCTTATAATGATTTAAGTTATGAATTAAGATTATTTATTACTACTATTTTTAAATTATAATTATTATATATTTTTTTTACTGATTTTATTGAATCCTAAAGTATTTATTTAAGATAAGTTTGTTAATTATAAATATCATATGAATATTTTCTCTATTAGAATCTTTATTTATAATATTATGATACTTTCTAATTACACTATTTATTTTAATTAAGTAATTAGAGATATAATCATTTTGTTGTATATATTATTATTACTTGATGTTTATTCTATTATTATTTTACGTGGCGTGAATTATGTGATTGGTGAATGATTCAGATTCGTTTGGAGTTATTACTAAATCACATGCATATATATATATTATTATAGGACTTACTGAGGAGCCTGTTCACGTGTCCCCGAGACGCGTAGATAAGGGTAAAGTTCCTGTAGGTTAGTGCTATATACTCGACTTAGATAAATACGTTTGAGATAAAAATCACACACGCACTGCACGATAAATTAATAAATTGTATGCCCTGAGAAATATTATGATACTTATTTAAATAGTCCAATGCATCATAGCACATAAATCATGTTCATCATTAAATAATGCATTGACATTTCATAACATCACTTCATGGTGTCATAAGGACGGAAAAGTGAGGTTATTGTGATATGTTGAGATTTGAGATGGATTGAGATATTTATACGGAAGCTGAGTACAGTCGCTTCCCATACGTTGAGTTCAGTCATGTATGTTGATCAAAATTATCGAATGATGAGTACAGTCGCATTCAAGAAAAATATGATGATAAAAAAATATATAATTGTTGAATTGAGATATGACAGGGAAAAACAAATTGATTGAGGGAGAGTGCAAACATTGCATTCTTATAAATTCATTCCATATCTGCATACATTCATATTAAAGTAATATGGGATATTGTGGTTATGGAAATATATGAATTATTCATGATGCTATGAATAAAATTCGGTGGTGAATCCAGGTACTACAAAATGGTGAGACGAGAATTTTGGAATTTTATACGTACGAAATTACTTACACTAGAATTTATTTTGTATGCTGCTTTATAGAAATATCATTGGCATTTGATTATATACTTTCAATTATTATAAATGATATTATTATTTGTTGCATTCATTTATTTAGTGCCACTGAGTTTTACTCAGCGTATGTCATTTGATGAACGCAGATCCGAGCACTTCAGAGGTTAGATGGGGTTAGAGGCACTTGTCGGTAGTGAGACGCACGATTTCTACGATTTTCGCTGGTGTTGCCTGGGACTTTCTTAGACGGACTCCTACGGGCATTGTGTATGTTGTCTTTGCTTCTTTCATTTTTGGCAGTAATATTAGTTGTGTTATTTTTTTTAATTACTTCTCGATGATACCATTGGGATAACTGTAATCTGGTATATATTTATTTTCTACTGCATGCTATAGTTATCTCAGTGTTGGATTTAATTTCTTGGCATGTTTGAAATATCTTGAAATGTTGTGTTATGTTGTGATTGTTTTCCCTTGTGATGGAATTCTGGAACTCGAGGGAGGAGTTTTAGGGTTTCATCACGGGACATGTCTCTACTTGGAGGTGTGACATGTAAGCAACCTATGTATATAGGTCAGCAAACTGTTAAGCATATAAGAGTCTTTTGTGATAGCTGGATCATATTTCTTGGTCGTAGTAGGTCTATATTCTGCTCAAACTACCTCTGCATCAAAATCTTCTGGAAGGTTTTAAAATGCATCCACATAGTCATCAGACACTTCATCAATAACACCCAATGTCAAATTAAACTCATCAATAGAGAATGAAAACTGTTGTCCTAATAGTCTGAAACTAATGACATTAGGGCTGTCAAGAGTTATGAGCTTGTGTTTGTCCAAAATAAAAGTGCTAAAAAATTCATAAATTAATTCATAAAAAGCTGGGCAGTTAATTTCAAAAAAACTTATGCCAATTAGTTCCTGCAATCAGCTTAACATAACTCAATTTTAGTTTATCAATAGCAGCATAATCAATCACTTTACCTTGAATAACTCTCAAACTTACTGTTTTATCAAATTGCTTCTTTTCCTTCTTTTCAAAATTCAAATTTCCTTTCAACTTTGAGAGTGGTGGTGGTAGAGTACCTTTCGATAGTTTGGGTCATTCTTTCATCGTCAAAGTCTCCTTTGGCTCTGCATGTGTCTTAGCCTCTTTTGCAATTCCTTCACTTTGTTCAACCTCTGCGGTTCCAACTTCTATTGGTTGCTCTGGTATTTCTAAACCCTCTTTCTCTTCATGACTTGACTCTCTCTCTTCTTCTTGGCTTTCATCAGAATCAGCTGTCATTGCCCAAATGAGTCTCTCGACATCCTCGTCAGTTTTGTCATCTAGGAGTCTCGATGGTAACCATGACTTCTCATATTGATATGCTCCAGGAGGCTTCCAACCAATATAGACTTTTATTCTAGTGTGTTGTAAGTCTACAGTGGGTCTCATCAAAGGAGAGATGATGACACATTTCTTGGTTGGTGGCATGAGGGGCTCATCATCCTCCATCGTAATCAGCTCTTTTCCAGCCTTCATCTTGGTCGTCGGACCTACACTAGTGGCTTTACGTGTACTCACCATTTTCTTCAAAATCCTTAATTTGGATATTTGGGGGAAAGTAATTTTTGGGAAAGAGAAGAAGAAGTTTGGGCCCTACACGATAAAAAAGAGAGATGGGTTAAGTTAAATACATGTAAAAAAAACCTTTAAATGATAAATAGAAGGGAAATTTGAGTTAAAGTAAAATTAGGTCTCCATGAAAATGTAAAAACATAGCGTTTTGTTTCTTCCTCCTTCTGACTACAAATTCTGCACCTATAAACAAAGAAATTAAATCAAACTTTAAAATTTGGAAAGATAGAAATGTAGAAGAAGACAATAAAATTAACTAACTAACTTTAAAATGAACTATCAACTTATTAGACATCTTGTGGGCATAAAACTTAACAAAACAAAAAACATAAAAGCATAAACTAAAAATTTAGTTTTAGTTTTTCAAGTTTGAGCTCAACTTCCTTGTCTGTTGTACTCATTTGGGGGATTTTTCAACATGATTTCCCATATTGAATGGGTAGAAAATCCTTCATAGAATGGCTTGAGTCGATGCCTGTTGACTTTAAATATTTTCCTGGATTCCAGACTTCTGATTTCAACAGCTCCATGTGGAAAAATTCTTGTAATCTCAAACGGACCTAGCCATCTTAAGTGCAGCTTCCTTGGGAAGAGTTTTATTCTTGAATTGAATAATAAGACCTTCTGTCCAACTTTCAGCTCCTTTCTTCGTAAATGTTTGTTATGGAACTTGCGTGCCTTTTACTTGTAAATTTTTGAATTTTCATAGGCATCATTCCTTATTTCTTCTAACTCCTAAATTTGCAATTTCCTGTGATTTCTAGCATTATCTATAGACATGTTGCATTGTTTGACCGCCCAAAAGGCTCCGTGTTCTATTTGAACTGGTAGATGATAAGGCTTGCCATAAACTATTCTGAAAGGTGACATGCCTAAAGGATTTTTATATGCTGTCCTATACACCCATAGAGCGTCATCAAGTCTACGGCTCCAATCTCGTTTGTTAGGAGTAACTATTTTTCCAAAATCAACTTGATTTCTCTATTGGTCACCTCTGCCTGTCCATTTCCTTGTGGATGATAAGCAGTGGTCATTTGATGGAAAAATCCATATTTCTTAAATAGGGCAGCAATTTCTCTGTTGCAAAACTGTGTTCCTCTGTCACTGATAATTGCCTTTGGTATTCCAAACCTCTTAAACACGTTAATTTTGATAAAGCTAACAATAGTTTGGTATCATTTAGTCTTATGGCTTTAGCTTCCACCCATTTCAATACGTAATCTACTAACACTAGCACATAAACATTACCAAATGAAGGTGGGAAAGGTCCTATAAAATCCATGCCATAAACATCAAAAACCTCACATACCAGAATACTTTTCTGAGGCATCTCGTTTCTTCTTCCCATTCCTCCAGTGTTTTGGCATTTTTCACAATGTTTGCAAAACTTGTATATGGTGGATTGTTGGCTAATACAAGCTACTTTCTAACACTTTTATTGTTGTCTTCTATGGATTAAAATGTCCACCGCAAGCATACTCATGATAAAATTGTAGAACTAATTTTATTTCATTTTTAGGAATGCACCTTTGAATAACTTAATCAGCACAATGTTTCCAAATATACGGTTCATGCCACACATAATACTTACCGTTGCTCCTGATCCTATCCTTTTTGCTTCTCGACATTTCTTTTTGACAATTCATGGTTACAATAAAATTAACAATGTTAGCATACCAAGGGGATTTTTCAAAAGCATATAATGAAAACTCATTGGAAATTCATCATAGTCTTCAGCTTGTTCAAAATTTGGTAATCTACTCAAATGATTTGCTACCAGATTTTTCAATCCTTTCTTATCCCGCAGCTCTAAGTTAAACTCCTATAACAATAAAATCCAGCGAATTAATCATGGCTTAGCTTCTTTTTTCTTCATCAAGTACCTAAGAGCTGCATGATCTAAAAATACAACCATATCATATAATTCCTTCTCAGTTATGGAATAATTGTAATGAGCACTGTCCAACATCCTTGATGCGTAGCTTATCATATGAGGGTCTTTTCCATTTCTCTGCCCAAGTACAGCTCCCACTGCATAATTGCTTGCATCACACATGATCTCAAATGGTAATTTCCAATTTGGTGGCTGCATTATAGGGGCTGAAATTAACATTTCTTTCAGTTGATCAAATGCCTTTTTATAGGGCTCTTTAAAATTGAATTCAACTTCTTTTTGCAGGAGTTTGCAAAGCGGTTGAGCGATTTTTGATAAATCTTTTACAAATCTCCTCTAGAAACCTACATGTCCAAGGAATGATCAAACTCCATGCACATTCGTGGGGTAAGGTAACGATTTAATAATATCAATTTTGGCTTTGTCTACCTCTATTCCTTTCCTTAAAACAATATGGCCTAGAATTAATCCTTGATCTACCATAAAATGGCATTTCTTATAATTAAGACCATATTTTTTTCAATACATCATTGCAACACCTTGGCTAAATTGTCAAGACATTCATGGAATGAATTTCCATAAACTGTAAAATCATCCATGAATACTTCAATGATATTTTCAACAAAATGAAAGAAAATACTAACTATACATCTCTGAAATGTTGCTGGCTTATTACACAGTCCAAACGGCATACGGTTGAAAGTGAAAGTTCTGAATGGGCATGTAAACATCATCTTCTCTTGATCCTCAGGTGCAAATAGGATTTGATAAAATCCCATGTATCCATCTAAATAGCAATAATGCGTTTGACCTGCTAATCTGTTAAGCATTTGGTCAATAAATGGCAGCAGGAAATGGTCTTTTCGAGTGATGAAATTTAATTTTCTGTAATCGATACAAACTCTCCACCCGTTTGGACATGAGTGGGTACCATCTCACCATCTTCATTCATAACTATCACAATTCCTATCTTTTTCGTTACCACATGTACCGAACTCACCCACTGTCTATCAAAAATTGGGTAAATCATTTTGGTGTCCTACAGACATAGGATTTCCTTCTTAATGACATCCATCATTATCAGATTCAATCTACATTGAGCTTCCCTTACTAATTTCTGGTCAGGCTTAAGTAATATCCGATGCATACAGGTTGAAGGGCTAATGCCTTTGATATCTGCTATAGTCTACCCAATTGCCTCTTTAAATTTCTTCAGCACCTCTACCAATGCAATTTCTTTATCCTTGTTTAACTTATTGGACACGATTACTGGTAGTGTTTAACCTTTTCCTAGGAATGCATATTTTAAATGGCTCAATAAAGGCTTCAGCTTCAAGTCAGGTGCTTGAAAAATAAAATGAAAAAAATTCAATATTAGGACTATGCATTTTTGAATCAAGCTCAATCTTTGGTTCTTTGTTCAAATCATCAATAGCCTACAAAATTCCTTCATTCAACATAAATAAATCCTTTTGATATTCAACATTATTCAACACCAAATACAGCTCTTCTTCCTTATTAAATTCAAAAACTTACTGGACAATTGATTCAATTCCATCTGTTGCACATACATTAAAAATGTCAGGAGGGTATTTCATAGCATCATACATATTAAACTTAATAACCTCCCCATCAAACTCCATTGTCAACTTTCCCTCATGAACATCATTTTAGTTCTAGCTATTGTCAGGAATGGTCTTCCCAATAGAATATCAGATGACTTCTAAGATATCTTATCATCCATTTGCATGACATAGAAATTTGCAAGAAAAATTAACTCGTTAACTTTTACTAAAACATCTTCAAGGACTCCGATGAGATAAATTATTGACCTGTCCGTCAATTGTATCACAACTCCTGTTTCTTTCAAAAGTCCAACATTTAGAGAATCATAAATGGATGAAAGCATAATGTTTATTGATGCACCCAAATCGCACATAGCATTTTTAACACCAATATCTCCGATTTTAATAGGGATTGTGAACATTCAATCTTTTATGTTTTACCTTCTTTCTCAATCTTTTTGCAGTTTTCTTGATTTGGGTATCAAAACTTAAATTGTCTGCAGAAGATCTAGTTATAAAAAAAAGAATCAAAATAATGTTAATTCAATTGTCCTCAGCGACGGCATCAAAGTTTGATTGGGTATCAAAATCGTGAAATTAATTCCTACTTTCCATGTAGAAAATTAATAACATTTGTAGTAGTGGAAGAAGAGTCGATCCCACAAGGACAGGAAGATCCTTTCAATTCCTTGTGAAAATAAAAGAAAAATAATTTTATAATTGGAGAAAAATAAATAAAGTAAAAATCAAAATTTTGTTTTGAGAGAAAATTATATTTGAGAAATTTCCCAATTGAAAAGCCACAAAAAATTCATTGAAAGATTACGATCATTGATTCAGAAATAGTCCAATGGTAAAAATCACTAAGTCGATTATAGCACGTCAACGTCAGCATCGCACGTACCAATTCTTCCTTAATTTTAAAATGACCAGGAAACAACTCTCTAGAATTGCCCTAGTTTCTGGATAGACACGGTGGAATCAGCTTTTGGCTCAGTCTTCCAGAAACTGTAATAAGAACTAGAAGAACCCGACTCAAGTTAACACTTAAGAACCAGCTCCGTCATGTTCAAAGTAGATCACCAGAATTCACAAAATAATTAAACCTCAATTTAGTTGAATAATACTTTGATTGCTATTCTAGCAAGTCGAGAGATAATTCTGGATCAACACAACTCGCATAGCAATATATTATAATTGAACACATGGGACGAGCTCTTTCCACACATATCCAAAAATAATAATGGTTCTATGAAAAATAGAATTTAGGTGAATAGCGATTTACCACTATAATTAAAAACATTTAGATCTCACATAACTTTAATGAATTATTTTGTATTACTTCCAATTAGGAATTAAGAAATGCCTAGCCAATCATTATAGGCACAACACAAAAATAAAACATAAAGAAAAATAAAAAATAATTAAATGAAAATAAATGAAAGAACAATAAATTGAATTGGAAAATCTCTAATTAATTCCTCTCCCTTCTAATAGGAACAAATCCTCCTATTTATAGAAGTAAGAAAATGAAATAAAATAAATATAAAATAAATAAGATAATGTTCTTATCATCTGATCATGAAATCTAATCTAATCCCTATATGAATTTTGAATTTCAAAACTAAAACAGCTCGGTCATAAGGCGCCATACATTTTTGGCCTTCGAACTTAGGTTGTCCTTTGCATCTGCCTCCCTCAATCTTGAAATTCTTCTTTTCTTGACAAATTATTCTAACCAGAGCATGTTCTAGATGCTCAAAGAAGGCCCTCAATTATTTCCTCCTACCGCCTCAAGAATTTTAATCCCCGACAAGCATTAACCTTGCTAGCGTGGTAAGCTTGCCCCACTTATCCCTAATACTTCTTATCCGCACCACTAATTCTAATCCCTCTTAATAATTAACACCACTTCAATTAAGTTTATTGTCCTATTATAAATCATGATGGATTGTACTTATCATTTATAATTCAACTTTTCATTTGATTATTTCCAACTTATTAAAACATTGATTATTAATAATTCTTACTTATACTTAATTAATCATTTAAATTAAATTAACTCCTTAAATTAAATTAACTCCATATCTACTCATCTTTAATTTTTAATTATTAATACTCTTTTCTTTTATCTAATTAATTAATTAAAAAAACATAATTTATGTGTTATTTAATTATTCATCACTATTCTATTCCATATTATTTTCCTTCTGTTTTCTCTTCTTTTTTTATATTAAATTGTTATGGAATAAACATAAATTAACTTAAATTATTAATTGTATTTGTTCTAATACCTATAAATAAATAAATAGGTAAATAAATAAATTAATTTTTAAGGGGAAGGATTACTTCAAATTGAGGATATATATATATATATAATTTAACACATTAAATGCACTAATTATAGATGATTGCAATTTATTCATTTTCTGCATTTCTTTTATCATAAAATTTATCAAATAACCTCAATCTTTAATACTTTACTTGTCACACCCAGCCCATACCTGGAGTAACATGCTCCCGTAGCATACACAACGACCTTCCATACGGAAAACTGCTATGTACACTACAAGGGATACGTATACATGCATAAATAGACGTCGTATGGGGACCTCACATAAAAATGGTGGTGTGAAAGTCGTAACATAATAATATAAAACCCTGGTCATCCCAGTAAACATTCAAATGATGGAACAAGTCTCTTATATATAACGATATATTCATTCACATCCAAGGGTTCTAGTTATCTCATTTGTACAAATCACCACCTAAATACATATGGCTACTGCCAAATGATCTATACAAGCCACACTGACAAACTAAACAAAACTAAGGAGCATGCTCGGCTATCCTCAAACCACCTCTAGAATAAGATTGCGTCCGAATTAGCTTCTCTGCTGATATGAGCAATCACTACTCTGGCCCCTCAACGGTAGGCTCGGAACCTGCGTCCATCAATTGATAAATGCTGAGTATAAAACTCAGTGGTGCTAGTTAACACATAAACATGTAATACATCATCAAGTATACGAACATACATAAACCAGATAATAAAATGCAATGTCATGTTTTACACCCTTTTCTCTTTCTTTTCTATACTCACATTCCCTTTTCTCTTTCCGTTCATTGTGCACAATATACTACCATGCTTGGGTCCCTGTATGTACCGGTACTCAACTCCCGAAGGAGGGCAACTATTATCCGGATCTTTAAACCCTTTTTTGTACTATGTCTCGAGACTCAACTCCCGTAGGAGGCAATATAACATACGATTCCATCATGGAATCCTGTAAAATATGACCCATCATGTCTTTTTCCTATTACCACTCGCTCTTTTCTTTCATTCTCAATCCCTTGTGTCATGTTCATACCAAAATGCAATAATAAAAGGTAACATAACCAACAAGGGATACCATACAAAGTAAATATCAACTCATGCCATAGCACATAAAAACATACAGGAAAGAATCCCCAACCTCATGTCCTAGGCCTTACTTGACCTTAAAAAGCAATTAGAAAAGCAAATAAAACACTTATCACAAGCTAGCATAAACCTGTAACAAGCTACTTCTAGCGCTTAACCATAGACCGATCACTAGACTCGCTTCTCTAAGCTCTCACGGCGTAAAAGCAGTAAAGCAGGTTGAATTCTACTATTATATTGAGTATAGAAGGGTTTAGAAGAGTGTGTAAGGAAGATTGTCAAAGAAAAGTTCAAGTTTATCCTTTTAAAAAGTCACTTTTAAGTCGCGTACGGCCGTACCAGTCTCCGTACGCCCGTACCAAACTAAAAATCTTGATGCCTTATTTTCCTGCAAGTAATCGTACGGCCATACGCCATATGGTATGCCAGTACCACCCCAAACTTCCTAACAAACAAATTTTCCTGCGAGTAATGGTACGGCTGTATAGGCTATTGGTGTGTCCGTACCACCTCGAGGACACTTGGTACGCTCGTACGGGTAGCCGTACGCCCGTACCGAGCCTTAGAAAACCAGGACATCCACCATTTGTAGCCTTACCCTCAAGGTACCTACCTAAAACACTTCCAAACCAGCCTTAAAACACACATAATCACTGTCCCTCATCCAACCAAGAAGTCACGCTTCCTAATAAGGTGACAGCATCATAAATAATACCATATATCCATCAATTCATACATACATGCATGCATACATCCATACAATCAAATCCAAGAATACATCATACACATACAGACCTCTATACATATATCAGACATGTCACTCACGTGGATGTGACAACTCTCTCCCCCTAAAAGGAAATTTCATCCTAAAATTAGAATCAAACTCACCAGTGAACAAGTGAGGATACTGCTCTCGCATCATAGATTCCCATTCCCACGTGGCGTCTTGACCCGTGTGATGGTTCCACAATACCTTAACCAAAGGTATCTACTTGTTCCTTAATTGCTTAACTTCCCAAGCCAAAATCTGAATCGGTTCCTCCTTGTAAGATAAGTCGGGTCGAATCTCAATAGATTCCACTGAAAGCACATGTGTAGGATCAGACTTGTATCTTCTTAACATAGAAATGTGAAATACATTATGAATCCGGTCTAAATCTGGTGGCAATGCCAACCTGTAAGCCAACGGTTCAACACGATCTAGTACCTCATACGGACCAATGAAATGAGGACTTAATTTCCCCTTCTGACCGAATCTCATAATCTTCTTCCACGGAGATACTTTTAGAAATACCTTATCTCCAACCCTATACTGAATATCACACCATTTTAAGTTCACATATGACTTATGTCTGTCAGATGCAGCTTTCAGTCTAGACTTAATCATCTTCACCTGTTCCTCCGCCTGCTGCACAAGCTCATATCCAATTAGCTCCCACTCACCAACCTCATCCCAATGTAAAGGTGTTCTACACATTTGACCATATAAGGCCTCATAAGGGGCCATATGTATACTCGACTGGTAGCTGTTATTAAAAGTAAATTCAATCAAATATACATATTGATCCCAGCTACCTTCCCACTCGAGAACACAGGCACGTAGTATATCCTCTAAATCTGAATCACCCTTTCATATTGCCCATCAGTCTGGGGATGAAAAGCCGTACTGAAATGTACTTTTGAGCTTAAAGCTCTCTGAAAAGCTCCTCAAAATTGAGATGTGAATGGTGGATCTCTATCCGACACGATAAAAGACGGAATCCCATGCAATCGGATAATCTCTCATGTATAACTCTGCCAATCTCTCCAATCTGTAATCCATCCACACAGGAATGAAATTTGTCACCTTGGTCAATCGATCGACAATTACCCAAACTGCATCATATTTCACTTGCATCAACGATAACCCTGTCATAAAATCCATCGTGATCCGATCCCATTTCCATTTTTGCATCAACAATGGATTAAGTAGTCCAACTGGTACTTGATGTTTAGCTTTCACTCATTGACAAATCAAGCACTTAGTCACATACTCAGCTACATCCTTCTTCATACCAACCCACCCTCCTCATACTGGAATATACAACCATGTCTCATGCCTTAAAGTACCCTCCTCATCCACAGTAAATAGAGTAGTCTTACCCGTCTGTACTTTCTGCAATTATTTCTGGTATTCCACATCACCAGTTGCACTTCTTTGTACTTGGTCTGTCAACATTGGCTTCACCTTCATCTGTAACTATGCCAGAATACAGTCAGACTGCATCATCAAAGTAGCCTCCAACTGTTGCATCTCATAAACCAATACTAATGAGGTTTGTTTCAGTCCGGCAAAGATCTTCCGACTCAAGGCATCAGTAACTGAATTAGCTTTCCCTGGGTGATAGTCTATCACATAGTCGTAATCCTTAATAAGCTCAATCTAGTGTCGCTACCTTAAGTTCAACTCTTTCTGTGTACCTAGATACTTCAAACTCTTATAATCTCTATACATGTAACAGAGCTCACCATATAAATAATATCGCAAGATATTAAGTGCAAAAGCAGTCGCTACTAACTCCAAATCATGTGTGGGATAGTTCTTCTCATGTGGCTTCAACTGCCTCAAGGCATAGGCAATCACCTTTCGATCCTGCATCAGAACACATCCCAAACCATTCAATGATGCATCACTGTAAATCACAAATGCTTGACCCAAAGTGGGTAGCGTAAGAATTGGAGCTCGTGTCAAACACTCCTTCAGTCGCTCAAAAATCTTCTGACATTCCTCCGACTAGACAAAAGGAACGTCCTTCTGCAACAGGGTCATCAAGGGTAAAGCAATCATAGAGAATCCCTTAACAAACCTCTGATAATACCTAACCAAACCTAAGAAATTACGAACCTCACTGACATTCCTGGGAATCTACCAGTTAAGCACATCTTCCACCTTGCTAGGATCCACTCTGATTCCCTCTGCAGAAATCACATAACCTAAAAAGGCTACTTGATCAAGCCAGAAGTCACACTTTAACAACTTGCCAAACAACTGTTTCTCCATTAGTCGTTGTAACACCAATCACAAATGGCAATCATGCTCCTCTCATGACTTAGAATACACCAAAATGTCATCGATGAACACAACTACAAATTGATCCAGATAATAAGTAAACACTGTGTTCATTAATGCCATAAACACAGTAGGTGCATTCGTCAAACTGAACAGCATCACTAGAAATTCGTAATGCCCATATCGAGTCCTAAATGCTGTTTTCATCACACTACCCTCTTTCACCCTTAATTGATGGTATCCCTATCTCAGATCAATTTTAGAGAACACTATTGCACCCTTAAGTTGATTGAACAAATCATCAATACGTGGCAACGGGTATCGATTCTTGATCATCACCTTATTCAACTGTCTGTAGTCAATATATATTCGCATAGAACCGTCTTTCTTCTTCACAAACAACACCAGTGCACCCCAGGGTGAAACACTTGGGCGGATGAACCCCTTATCCAGTAATTCCTGCAACTGCACCTTTAACTTCTTCAGTTCGGTAGGTGCCATTTGATAAGGTGTTATGGATATCAGTTCTGTACCCGGTAACACCTCAATCTCAAACTTCACTTCCCTCTCAGGCGGTAACTCAGGAAATTCCTCTAAGAACACATCAGGGAAGTCATATACAGTTGGGATCTCTATTAACAGTACTCCCTTTTATCTCTCATCCATCACATGTGCCAGTATCACCTCACTACCCTATGACAGCAACTTTCATGCAGTTACAGCTATCACTAACCTCACTGTCATTGACAACATGTTACCCTTAATCAGAATCACTTGCTGTTCAAGATGCTGTAAGGTCACTGTCTTCTGTTGGCAGTCCATCACTGCACTGTACCTTGCTAGCCAATCCATCCCTAGAATAATATCATACTCCTGGAATGGCATCTCTACAAGGTCAGACAAGAAACACACACCCTGAATAATCAAGGACATTGCCTATAGACTCTGTTAACTACCATGTCCCATCCTAATGAGCTAGAAACCACTATCTCATAACCTAATCCCTCACTCGACATCTTAAGCAATCGAGCAAATCCAACATCAATATATGAATGCGAAGAACCCAGATCAAACAACACTAAAGCATCATGATCAGAAATGAGAACATTACCGAGCACCACATCTGCAACTTATTGCTCCTCACGGCACACTAGATTATACACCCTGGCAGGAGCCCCAATAACCTGGTTAATGGACACCTAACTGGTGTCACGTCCTCCTCCATCTTGGCCTTTACCTTGGCCTCGTCCTCTCTCTAAACTCTGTGAACCCATGGAGCTAGGTCTCAGCTGCTGCTGCTGCTATTATCGAGTCTCTCCCTCCATAATAGTATGCACTGGCCCACTAGACCATTTAGAACATTCTTGGGCATAATGACTAGCACTCTTACATATGAAACATAAATTACTGCCTGCCCGACAAGCTCTATAGTGAGTCCGATCGCAAGTATGACATAGATGCGATCCAGCAGCTACATTACCATTTAATGAGGTGGATCTCATACTCTGCTCTCGTCGGGGCTGCATCGAGCTCGCATCCACCGATCTAGGAGGAAAAGAACTCCTGAACTTGCCCCTCTTTGATGAACTGGAAGAAGAACTCGATCCTCTGTACGACCTCCTCACTAACTCCTGTCAAGCGTCATCCTCAAGCATCATGTGTTTAAGGTCCAGTGCATTAGCCATCAAGATAAAAAAAATCATCATACTGGAAACTCTGAACAAATGCCCTGACTTGAGGATTCAGACCCTGCTCAAATCTCTTGCATCTCTTGGACAGATATCAGAATATGGGTTGCATAATACGCCAATCGGGTGAACTACCTCTCATAGTCGGCTACAGACATATCCCCTTGCTTCAGCCTAAGAAATTCCTGCAACTTTTGATTAGTGTAGGCTGAAGGCACATACTTCTGGCGGAATTCCCTCTGAAGATCCTCCCATGTCAATACAAGTGGGTCAGCCATACTCTGAGGGACAGTCTTCCACCACTCATATGCATCCTCTTGCAGTAATGAGATGGCATACTCAAACTTTATCGTCTCCAGGCACTTAATCTGGCGCAACACCCTCTGTGTCTGCTCTAACCATACCTCGGCCACGTACAGATCAGTGGTACCGATAAAATCAGTGGCTCTATAAGACCTCAGATTATTGAAGTCCAACTTGTACTCCTCTCTCTGCTCCATTGGAGGTGGGGCAGGAACTGTAGGTAATGTCTAACTCTATGTTTGAAGGAAACGTAAAAATTGGGCAAACTGAGTTACCATTGGGTCAACAGTCGAAGCCTTTGCCTGTCTACCCGCTCACTTTCCCATTCCTAAGGAACTCTCTTGGGGATTAAAGTTACCCCCACCTTCCTCACCAATGTTAATTCCTCTATCAGACATCAAACCTAATCTGTAACATATAAACAAGGGTCCTATTATCAGCAATGACAAGGACAAGCAACACTCCTCTACTGTAGCTTACAAATCAAAGGCAGTAGTCCTAAACACCCAAGCAAACATGTGTCAAGCTAAACCATAGCTTTGATACCACTAAAACATGTCACACCTAGCCCATACCTGGAGTAACATGCTCCTGTAGCATACATAACAACCTTCCATATGAAAAACTGCTATGTACACTACAAGGGATACGTATACATGCATAAATAGACGTCGTATGGGGACCTCACATAAAAATGGTGGTGTGAAAGTCATGGCATAGTAATATAAAACCCTCGTCATCCCAGTACACATTCAAATGATGGAACAACTCTCTTATATATAATGATATACTCATTCACATCCAAGGGTTCTAGTTATCTCATTTGTACAAATCACCACCTAAATACATATGACTACTGCCAAATGATCTATACAAGCCACACTGATAAACTAAACAAAACTAAGGAACATGCTTGGCTGTCCTCAAACCACCTCGAGAATAGGATTGGAACCTGCATCCATCAATTGATATGAGCAATCACTACTCTGGCCCCTCAACGGTAGGCTCGGAACCTCCATCCATCAATTGATAAACGCTGAGTATAAAACTCAGTGGTGCTAGTTAACACATAAACATGTGATACATCATCAAGCATACGAACATACACAAGCCAGATAATAGAATGCAATGTCATGTTTTGCACCCTTTTCTCTTTCTTTTCTATACTCGTATTCCCCTTTCTCTTTCCATTCATTGTGCACAATATACTACCATGCTTGGGTCCCTGTATGTACCGGTACTCAACTCCCGAAGGAGGATAACTATTATCCGGGTCTTTAAACCCTTTTTTGTATTATGTTTCGAGACTCAACTCCCATAGGAGGCAATATAACATACAATTCCATCATGGAATCCTGTAAAATATGACCCAACATGTCTTTTTCCTATTAACACTTGCTCTTTTCTTTCATTCTCAATCCCTCGTGTCATGTTCATACCAAAATGCAATAATAAAAGGTAACATAACCAACAAGGGATACCATACGAAGTAAATATCAACTCATGCCATAACACATAAAAACATACAGGAAAGAATCCCCAACCTCATGTCCTAGGCCTTACTTGGCCTTGAAAAGTAATTAGGAAAGTAAATAAAACATTTATCACAAGCTAGCATAAACCTGTAACAAGCTACTTCTAGCGCTTAACCGTAGACTGATCACTATACTCACTTCTCTAAGCTCTCACGGTGTAAAAGCAGTAAAGTAGGTCAAATTCTACTATTATATTGAGTGTAGAAAGGTTTAGAAGAGTGTGCAAGAAGGATAGTCAAATAAAAGTCCAAGTTTATCCTTTTAAAAAGTCACTTTTAAGTTGCGTACCGCCGTACCGAACTAAAAATCCTGATGCTCTATTTTCCTGCGAGTAATCATACGGCCGTACGCCATATGGTACGCCTGTACCACTCCAAACTTCCTAACAAACAAATTTTCTTATGAGTAACGGTATGGCCGTATAGCCTATTGGTGCATCTGTACCACCTCCAAGACACTTGGTATGCCAGTACGGGTAGCCGTACACCCGTACTAAGCCTTAGAAAACCAGGACATCCACCATTTGTAGCCTTACCCTCAAGGTACCTACCTAAAACACTTCCAAACCAGCCCTAAAACACACATAATCGTCGTCCCTCATCCAACTGAGAAGTCACACTTCCCAATAAGGTGACAGCATCACAAACAATACCATATATACATCAATACATACATACATGCATGCATACATTCATACAATCAAATCCAAGAATACATCATACGCATACAGACCTCTATACGTATATCAGACATATCACTCATGTGGATGTGACATTACTCATAACCATCCTTATAATAATTATAATTATATTATCCGGTGATACCAACAATGAGGGTATAAATATATTAAATAGAATAATGTAAACATTAACTATATTGTAATATGACACAAATGATACAATCATTTATGTGTAGAATAAAATAATTTAATCATTGAATTACTAATCTTATTCAATTACTCAATAGATTACGCTAACAATTTAATCATTAAAATAAAAAATATAGTTAAACATAATCATGACCATAATTAAAATAGTGTGAACTAGTGTGGATGCGACATTCTCAACTCAACAACCTCTTACTATTTAGGCCAAGATTATGTTTCTAACTACATAATGAACACTTGCATCTAAACACTCAATCTACACAATTGAACGAATACTTATTTGTTAATGCTATTATTAACTTTAAACTATCTATACATTGTAAAATAAAATCTTTCAATTTAAACTTAAGGAATTCATTCACTAAATAGCATAAATAAACATTATAGATTGGTTAAGCATTAATGTAATTGATAATTAGCATTATTATCTATATTTATCACCACTATTATGTGATTTTTAAGTATAGCTTTCACATTTTTACTTTCAAACAAAAGCATTTTCATGTAAATTAAATGCATTACCTTTATTCCTAACTTTTCAATCATCTTTTAACTTTTTGCATGCATTTTAGCCAGTTATTTATAGTATTTCATATGTTAAAATGTAATTTATTAGTTTCATGCATATAAATTTTAGTAGTTTCCATTTTCCTCATGTAATTCTTATATTTTCACTTTTTATCTCATATTGTATAGGTTTAAAAGGGTGAATTATGCATGAATTTCATGTTTCTAAGTGGTATGAGTCATGTTGGATGCAACATGACTCTAGTTGGTTTCATTTAGATAGTGGATTTTAAGCATATAGATGACATGACCAGTGTCATGGCCAACACAATTGGTGTTGGCCTTGATTAGCTTACAATCTTAAAATTTTGATTAACATGGCTCATGTCATGGCCAACATGACTCGTATTGGCCTTAAAAAGATTCACACTCCATTAATGAGCTTAACATAACTCATGTTGGATGCAACATGACTTATATCGAGTCTTTAGCCATGATTTTCCA